>SNQJ01S0135665.1:28772-44142 GCA_010110895.2 Picea sitchensis
CCCCCCCCCCACACACAAAAATAATAAAACACCTACCCAACACCATGAACATGACCACAAACCATAAAACATGCCTTGTATAAGAGACTATTGTCCTTAGAGTGAGATATGTGTGCCAATATGAGGTTTTGTGTAGTGGGGATGGGTACGAGACCATGGTTGCGGGAGAAAATGAAGGAATTAGTTCCTAAATTAATATTATTGAGATAATAGGAAACGATCAAGGCCTCAAACCACAACATTGACCCTTTAAAGTGGATCTTTGTCATATGAGTGGGGTATGGACACAATTAAGAGTTTTTAAGTAGTAGGGATGGGTCTCAATTTCTTGACCATAGTCAAGGGAGGAAGATAAGGTCCTTATTCCATAGATGGATCTCTATAGCTTATTAACCATAAACATAACCTCATACAATATCATAGGCACTTTAGTGGTGAAATTTGGCCTCCATGTGGAATGTGGGCACCATTATGAGGTATTGCATGCTAGGGATGGGTCTTAAGTCATTGACCATGGTCAAGGGAGGGAAATAAGGCCATATAACCCTAGATGAAGCCTTTAAGGATCAAGGGCCATAAACAATGTCATAAATCACATTACATGTACTTTATCGAGTATCATTATACTTCTAATGAGATATGGGCACCATAATGACATTTTATGCATCACATAGGGTTTTGAGGCTTTAACCATGGTTGTGGGAGAAATTCAAGGAATTAGACCCTAAACAAATGTTCTTGGACCAATTTACAATGATCAATTTCTTTAATTGCAACACAAAACCTATAAAAGGGATATTTTTTATACGAGTTGGATAGGGGTGCCATTAGGAGTTTTTGTGTAGTAGAGATGGGCCTGAGGGCCTTGGCCATGATTGGGGGAGGAAAACAAGGTCCTTAATATCTAAATGAATCTTATAGGTCTTATGGGACATGAAAGATGTAATTTTTAAACCTTTTAAGTGAAATAGTGCATACATATTCTTAAGTANAGATGGGCCTGAGGGCCTTGGCCATGATTGGGGGAGGAAAACAAGGTCCTTAATATCTAAATGAATCTTATAGGTCTTATGGGACATGAAAGATGTAATTTTTAAACCTTTTAAGTGAAATAGTGCATACATATTCTTAAGTAAAATAGAAAGAATAACAATAGCATACACACAATACGTAGAGACTTAAACTGGAAACCCTTAACTATGAAACACAACAAGCCTTGGAGTTGCACATCTATATTATTCATTGTAATAACTTGAATATACATAATACATTATTTAGGTATTTCCCAACATCCAAAAAACCTAATATGTTAACCCGAATTAGATTACAACCCTAATCCCTTAACCGAGATTGGATTACAATGGGATGAAAAACACAAAACATGCAAAAGACCCCACCTACAACCCCTTCCAATGCGTGAAGATAAATATGAAAAGAATATAACTTATTCCCAACAAAAATATTCCTCAAACCACCAAAGAAACCCTTTAGAAAATATCTTTGTTCTTGAGTAGGATATGGCTACCATTAGGAGGTTTTGCACACAAGAGATGGATCTTCGGTATTTGGTCCAAAATGAAGCTTCAATGGTCCTAGTCCTTGAACTAGGCCTCAAATAACCACACACACCTTGATCATTGGCCTCTTGGTCGGATATGGAGATCATTAATATTTTGAATACCATGAATGGGTCTTGATGCCTTAACCATTGTCAATGAAGGAAAACAAGGGACATAGGATCTAAATTAATTTTCTAGGGCTCATAATCCATTAATGACACCTTGAACCACCACAAAATCCATCTAGATAGAATCTTTGACATTTGAATTAGATATTGGTATTGTTAGAAAATTTTAGACACAATGGATGCATCTTGAGACCTTAACCATGGTAATTGGAGAAAATAAAGGGTATTAGGTCCTAAATTAAGCTTTTAAGGTTCATGATCCATGGATAAGTCCTTGAACCACTATAGAGGCCATTTAGAGGGGATGTTTGGCCTTTGATTGTGATATGGGTGCATCGGGAGGTTTTGTACACCAAGGGCGGGTCTCATGGTATTAACCATGGTAAGGGGAGGAAATGAAGTGCCTCAAGTCATATATAAATATTTTAAAGATATGGTCCATGAATGTGGCCTCAAAGCACCACGTAGGCCCTATAAAAGGGATATTTGACTTCTAAATAGAATACAATAATTAATAGGAGGTTTCTCATGCTAGGGATAGATCCTAGGATCATGGCCATAGTTAAGCAAGGGAAAACATGGCCATGTGACCTAAACGAAGTTGCCAAGGCTCATGGAACAAAGGGAGGTCTTGACCCACTACACATGAGATTTAGAGGGGATATTTATCCACCAAGTGGGATACATATTCCATTGGGAGATTTTTTTCAATAGGGATGGGTCTAAAGGCCTTGGCCATGGTCATATGGGAACCATTATGAGGTTTTCTACACTACATAGATATCTAGACACAACCCATGGTACAATGATAAAAACAAATGTCTTTGGTACTAAAATATGTTTATGGTTCATTGATGAATCATAGGGTCTTAAAACACCACACAATCCCTATAAATGGAGTCTTTACCCCACAAGTATAGTATGGATTTCATTAAGAAGTTTTGCACACTAGGGATTAGTATTAGGTCCCTAATCGTGGTCCAAGAACAACCATTGGGGCCTATAAGTTACTTTTAGGGCTCATGGTCATATGTCCCGCCTCTAAATTTAAAGCTATCATACCAAGTGTTGACAATGTTTTTGGCATCCAGGCCGCTCAAAATTATGAATGCCCTATTTGTAGGAATCTTCACCTTATCCTTGCATAGTCTGTAGATAGATTAAGACATTAATACTTTAGTTTTTTATTGTAAAGTTCTCCTATCTTGGCATAGTTTAATCCTTCAATCATTATATTATATTCATATATTAAGAAAACATTATGTGGTTGTACCTAAGATGCTAGTGGTTGTCCTTGGACCATCGTTAAGGACCTAGTATGAATCCCTAGCATGTTAAAATTTGGAATGGCATCCATAATATATTCGTGGGGGGAATATTCCATTTATAAGGCTTATGTGATGGTTTTGGACCCTATGCATGGTCTATGAACCATAAAACCATATTTTAATCCCTAGTACATTGGTTTTTATCCTTGAACCATGGGTAATGTCTTGAGGACAATCTAGTGTGGAAATCATCTTAAGGGTTCCCATATGACCATGGATAAGGCCATGAGACCCATCCCTAGTAAACAAAATATCACAATAGTGTATATATCCCACTTGGTGGCTAAATATCCTTTCTAAAGGGAATTTGTAGTGGTTCAAGGCCTCCATTTGTCCCATGAACCATGGAATATTCATTTAGGTCATATGGTCTTTCTTTTCCGTACTTGACCATGGTCAAGTCCCCAAAATCCATCCCTAGTATGAAAAATATCCTGCAGGTGCCCATATCCAACTTAGAGATCAAAGATCCCTTTTAGAGTGCCCATTAGGTGCTTTGAGGCCATGTTCATGGACTATATCCTTAAAATATTTATATATACCTTTACATACTTTATTTCTTCCCTTTACTATGATCAATACCTTGAGACCCATCCTTATTGCACAAAACCTCCTAATGGCACCCATATCCCATTTGAAGGTCAAATGTCACCTCTAAAGGGCATTTTTAGTGGTTTAAGTAATTGTTGATGGTTCATGAATCTTAAAATATTCATTGAGTTTCTAAGACCCTTTATATTGTTTGATGACCATGGAAAAGGTCTTGAGACCCATCCATTGTGTCTAGAATTCTCTATTGGTGCCAATATCTCATTTGGAGGCCAAATATTATGAACCCTAAATGAATAATTTAGATAATACTATTGAAATATTGTAATTGCAAAGAGTATTCTACTTATTATTGAGTCATTATTAATTATATCAATCCCCTTGTGTGGATTGATCACGTCGGGCATTGTAATTGACCAAATCCCCTCTTCTGGATTGGTGAAACCCTAACTATATTATGCTAATTAAGAAGTCGCCCCCCTAGGCCTAACTAAAGTGGTTTTAACCACTAAGAAGAGAAGTAAGCCCTGCCCAGTGAAGAGACACCTTTCTAGCACCTGCCATCCAGTATAAACAAAGGAGGCTAGTGCCTCATTTGTTCACTCACTCATTCACTCATCAAGTGCACAAGTTTGGAGAGTTGCAGTTGGGAGAAGAAGGAAGAGAGAGGTGCATTGCTCAGTGTTGGATATTATCTAGTGTTTGGTTTATTATCTTGGCATTGTATTGGAAAACTATATTAAGGAAATTTTTATTGTTTTTTCTCCCCCATGAGGGTTTCCCATGATAAACGTTGTGTACCTTGTGATTTTGTTTCTTTCAATGATCCTGCTTATGCTATTATTATCTAGTAAATTGAAAAGAACATAATAGAATATCTAACTTAACATGGTATCATATCTAAGATGAAGAGAGAACCTTTCACTGGATAAGAAAAAACGTCATTGTTGTCGTACAAGAAAATTAAGGCTTTTTGTTGGAGAGGAATTTTTGCCTAAAAACCATCTAGAAAAGTGCGCCCTATCCTAGGGAATATTTTGGCAGCTTGAGCACACCTTTTGAGTGGACAAAGACTTAAAAAATTCAAACCCTATTTTTGACTGGTACTAGAAATCTAGAAAACCAGAAGTACCAGAAAACAAGAAAAATCAAGAAACCAGAACCTGTACTAGAAGTACCCGTCCAAATTTCCACAGGTCAAGTTTCAAGGGGAAAAAATTGAAATTTTTGAAATCTAACAGCTCCATAAAACTCGCCTCAGCCCAACGCATCTAGTCCCTGGATCAGAATTTCAAAATTTGAAGTTTGAAAAATTAGGGTTTTCTCATAAAACCCTAAGTTGTAGTTGCAGTTGCAATTGCAATTTCAGAATCAATTGCAACATCGATTGCAGTTGCAGTATCAGTCGAAATATCAGTTGTAGTACTAGTGGTAGTCACCCTTTAAGTTTTTAAAAGGGTTTGTAATTATTATCGCTGCTACCATATGGTGCCACTACCTGCAAATACTGTCAGAGGTATGTACTCACATATGTTTAAATGGTTAAGATTTATAGGGTATTTGCAAGATAAGGTATCTCTTGCCATAGATCCAGAAGGATCTTAGATCCAACACATTCAAAGGAATAATGCAACCCAGGTTTGATTATTTATGTGTCTATTTGTTATGACATTATTTTGATCTAGGTTGCATGTTGAAGTTATGACCATCATACTAACCTTTGGTCAAAAATTAAAGTCAAGGTATTAGGTTGATTCAAGTTGAGATCATAGAGTTTATTCTCTAACCCAAATTTCTGTCAAGATAGCATATTGTCTTAGTACATAAGACAGGTTGAAGAAATCACTTGTCATCTTGAGTGAAGGAGACTTGGAAGAAAAACAACACACTCATTCTTAAGGACAAGACTCCAAGTTCCAGGTTTGATTAATTAAGTTGATAAGATTCAAATTTGCACATGACAAGTTGATAACTACCCCATTACAAGTAAACACTATAGTTGAGGAATTATACTTAGTAGCATGTGATCATATTGAGATAAATGATTAATGTAATCATTTACCAAGATACAACTAACATCTCCTCTAGGAAAAACTTATTGTGTTGGTTCCAGGTTACCATGGAGGAATGTTTGATCACAACACTAGAAGAGTGTTGATCTCATTTTGTATTGTATCTCTTACTTTTGATCTTTGTTTCAAGAAGGTCACAAGTAATATCCCTAAAGGAGATACTGTGATGATTATTCGTGATATTTCTTTATTAATATTATCAAAAGAGTATTATTCTTGCTTGTTGTTTTGTTGACCTTGTTTCAGGTCATAGGTGATAACCCTGAGGAAGCTATAGTGAAGGTTTCTGAAGGAAACATATTAGATGAGACATGAAAAAGACCATGTACATGACCATATACCTTCATGAAGAAGAAGTTATTTTTGAGTTCCAAAGCATCTCATATGGAGATTGATTGTAAGGAGCAGAAGGCTCCAAAGATGACTGAACATTAGAACAAGAACTCACGATAGACTTCTTCAAAGGATAATGAAGCCATATTGACAGGAAGCATAATTCACTTGAAGTCTGACTCAACTTTTCATATTTAGACTTGGTATTCAACACCAAGTATACCTTGTAAGAGATGATGAACTCCTTGTATACTCAGAAGAAATCAAGAGTAAGCCTGATCTCATAAAGGATTAGATGAAGAGACAACTTCTAGGACTGGAAGCAAATTCCATGAGAAGACTAGATCGTAACTTCAAAAACTTCTAGGACATATGAAATCTCCTAGGAAGATTCCATTGTTTCAGTGATAGAGAAGGAAGCTAGTCAGAAAGACTACGATATGGATTTTTCCATGAGACTAGAAGAGAAGTCAGTATTAACTTCCAAGATTGATCTGACAGATCAAGCATGTTGCATATGTACAAATCCTAATGTGTGTCTAGAGGATTCTCTCAGCAAGAGGGAGAAGACTACGATGAGACACTTACTCTAATAATTGAAGAAATAGTTCCAGTATTCATGAAGACAACCAGAACAACCATGATTCATATATAGTATCAGATGCAGGGGGGAGTAATCCCCATATTTAAAATTGAGTGGCAGTCATTGTAGTACATTAGTTGGGTCATGGATACATGAATACAATAAAAAATAGAGTTACTTCCATGAAAGAAGAAGAGATACCTTCAGTGTCAGTTATTGATCCACTCTCAGTTTCAGATGAAATTGTTGCCATGATGGAGTAGAGGAGTTACTCTTAGATTTCAGCAGTCACGGTGAGAATGGAGCAACCATTCTCAGCTTCAGAGCAATTGTAGGTGTATATTCCCAGTTCTAGAAGGAACAGTTGTAGAAAGAGGAGAGGACATACCCTCAGGCAGTGAGATGGATAGTTATTTGCAGAAATCACATAGAGCTAGCACATGACTGTGCAGATTGAGTTGCAGCTGAGCAAGTGTACCATATTTGTACAAAGTTATGTGAAAATTTGTTTTGAAGTTAAATATAGAAAGACTCATGTCTGCAAGATGAAGCAAGCTCCTAGATCTTGGTATGGAAGAATTGACAGTTTCCTGACGAGCTTGGGCTTTACCAAGAGTAAAGATGATTCTAACCTTTACTTTAAGGTTATGAATGATGAGCCAGTGATGTTACTACTATATGTGGATGATTTATTCTTAACTGGAGAAGAAAAAATCATCATAGAGTGTAAGAAGAAACTCACCGCAGAATTTGAGATGAAAGACCTAGGCTTGATGCATTATCTCTAAGGTCTTGAAGTTTTACAGAGCCCAAATAAGATCTTCCTTAACCAAGGGAAGTATGAAGTTAACATAATGAAGAGGTTTGACATGTTGAAATGTAAATCCATGTACACACCCATGGAAACGAAGTTGAATATCCTGGTAGATACCTCATCATAATTGGTTGATTCTACTCTATACAAACATATTATTGGTTCGGTGATGTATCTGAAGAATACCATGCCAGATATATGTTTTTCCTTATGTTAGTATCTGGTAGAACCCAAACCTGTTCACCTTGATGATGCAAAACATGTGATGAGATACCTTAAGGGTACGTTGGATTTTGGTCTCTATTATACTAGATATCATGAGTTCAGACTGAGTAGTTATACCGATTCAGATTGGGTTGGAAGTGTCTTTGATAAAAAGAGCACCTCAGGATGTTTTTTCAGTCTGGGGTCAACCATGACTTCATGGCAGAGTAGGAAGAAATCCAATATTGCTATCAACATGGCAAAAGAATAATATATTGCAACATGTTCCACCAGTTGTGAAGCCATATGGCTTCGGATGTTGTTGAAATATCTATTTGATCTGGATATGGAAGCCAATGTGATCCTATGTGATAACCAAAGTATTATAAATATGATGTGTTCCATGATGATTCAAAGCACACAGAGATCCGATATCACTTCATTCATGATATGATGCAGAGTGGAGATGTAAAGCTCCAATATATTGGCATAGATGAGTAGGTTGCAGATGTGTTGACCTAGCCTATGTCTCGTGTAAAGTTTGAGCACTTTCGAGACAAGCTTGGTATAGTTCGAAATGACCTCCCTCGAAAGGGGGAGTGATGCTAATGATACTATGGTATCTTGACCAATAGTGAGTAGCTCAGTTAGGATTTTATATCCTAGGGGACTGATCATCCCTAGATAGATCCCAAAGGTCTAGTAAGGACGGTATGTCAGAGTAGTTGTGCATGTATATGCTAGCTATGGTTAGTAGTGGTGGCTCCGCTATCATTTTTTTATAATCCCAGGGAATCTTATGATTCCTGGGAAGATTTTGAAGGTTTGGTAAGGACGGTCTATCAGAGTACCACGTGGTAGCTCTGTTAGGATTTTATATCCTAGGGAATCCTATGATTCCTAGGTAGCTCCCTAGGGACTGTCAGAGTACCGCAAAATGTTGTTACACCTACCTCATTTTGTTTCCCCAAGATGATGATGATGTTGCTTCATCCTTCATGTTGTGATGATGTTGTTGCTTCGGCCTTCGTACTGTGATGATGTTGTTCCTCCAGCCTTTGTGCTGTGATGATGTTGTTGCTCCAGCCTCATGCCGTGATGATATTGTTATCTTAACCTCATGTTGATGATGTCAGTATCTCAGCCTCGTGTTGATGATTTTGTTGTCTCATCCTCGTGCTATTGATGTTTTTGTACTAGCCTCGTGTTGGTGATGTTGTTATTCCATCTTTATGCTAGTGATGATGATGATACTTCAGCTTCATGTTGAAGATGATGATGATGCTACTTCAACCTCATGCTAAAGATGATGATGATGATGCTACTTTAGCTTCATCCTGAAGTCGGCCTTTCCCAGTGAATAGATACCTTTCCAACACCTACCATCTAATATAAATAAATGAGGTTAATGCCTCATTTGTTCACTCATCAAGTGCGCAAGTTTGGAGAGCTGCAGTTGGGAGAAGAAGGAAGAGAGAGGTGCATTTCTCAGTGTTGGATATTCTATAGTGTTTGGTTTGTTATCTTGGCATTGTATTGGCAATCTATATTAAGAAAGTTTTTGCTGGGTTTTCTCCCCCACGAGGGTTTCCTGAGATAAATATTGTGTACCTTGTGATCGTGTTTCTTTCAGTGATCTTGCTTATGCTATTATTATCTGGTAAATTGAAAAGAACATAATATCAACTATAAATTAACAAATACAACCCTTGTTTTCCTTTTCTGACCATGGTTAAATCCATTAGACCATGCTTGACATGCAAAATATCTTAATGATATTGATATGGTGGTTTAGGGATTTTGGTCTATATGGTGGTTTGAGGCCTAGTTTAGGGACCAGGGCCTTAAAATCTTCATTTTGGGCCAAAAGCCTAAGAGCCATCTCTTATGTGCAAAACCTCCTAATGGTACCTGTTGCCACCTTATACACACTTGGGCTATCGTGGAAGAAATCTTCAATCCACTTAGTGTGTCCTTAGGGGAAAGTCTTGAGTCAAGGTGTTGTCACCTGATCCTCGACTCCTCCGTATACACCAACTGCTAGCGAGGCCAAGGGAGGTATTCCCTAACAATTATACTATGGATTTTAAGCTACTCTAAACTAAAAATAACTATTCTAGGAGTTTATTGAAAAGATAAAGCATAAATCATTCAACTTATTCCTTCATCAGATAAGATAATCAAATAAAGCAGATGTCTAATCATAAGATGCATGCATAATATAGTAGGATACAATATTTGCAAGATTTATACAATTATTAGATAATCACTTTTGAGAATGAAAATACTGCTCATGAACATAAAGATATAACCATAAAACCAGTGCCTTAAAAGTATTGTGGGCAGTTGTTGAACACGTGTTTTATTAGGGTTTATTGAAAGTAGATTAATGATAGTTGTGTGGCCTCTTTAGAAGTTGTCCATTTGTTTGGAAACTTGATGGGAACCTACTGAAGCCCCAAGGCTTCACTAGTAAGTTCACTAAGGGTGTTGGATGTCCAACATGGGGAGAATCTATATCTCAAAGTTCCCGTCTGACTTCACACACTCCCCTTAGGAGTTTTACCGCGCATTAAGACAACTATTATTAAGGTTTACCTAATTATACTACACCACACTAACAACTCCAGTTCTGATGATCCAAGGATCGAGCTAGGCTCACAAGGGTTCAAAGCATACACCAGAAATCACAGGGAAGGTTTATTTTAAACTTGAAAAATCATTGAAAGTAAACTGCAAAAAACTTGCAAAGGTTTTCTAATTACTAAGAACAAAATTAAAATCTAAGCTAGCATGAAATTACTTTGCTTAAATTCATGAAGCAGTGAGTGCTTTGCAAGGTTAATTTTGCTTTAAGTTTGTGTGTTTGAAAGCAAATAGAGCAACAAAACATTGAAAGGAAAAGATAAACAATCACACAACACCACCTATCCCCCTAAAGGGGATGAAGAAACTGGGCACTAGAGGCCCACTTTTATTAAGTCTATTACAATTCGAGAGGATGATTCTCTTTTTCTCTTTTATGATTTGGATCCTTATAGAATGGATCAATATGCTAACTAACTATTAAAAAAGAGACTCTTTGAGTCTTGGTCTTCAAAGGGTCCAACTTGGGGTGAAGGATCTTCAAAATTGGTTCAAAAGTCATCAAAATCGCCCTTGTAATGTGACAGACCTGCTAAAAACCAGCAAACAAAGTTTATTAGATTTGGCAGAAAACAATATAAGAAGTACAAAAAAGATGATTTTTTATCAAACGTTTTTCAACAAGTTTTTATGTAAATAAAGGGAAATTTTGGGGTTTTTTAGAGACTTTTAATGATGCTAACTAAGCCCTCTTGGATGCTTTCTGTTGGCTGTCCTAAAACAGAAACCTAAAACACCCAAATGACTAGATATGCGATGCAAACAAACTAGCAACTTTCTAACTTAACATTTGAAAATAAAAATAAGAAAATTGCAAAGTAAGCTAGATCTAGACTTTTGATTTGGAAGTAAATTGAAACTAGATCTAACTTGTGCATGCAATGCTAGATAATGCAATATAAACTTTAAACTTAGATCTAGCTAACCATGCAACAAAAAAAAGGAAAAAGAAGGGAAGAGATAATTCTGATATTGTTTAGAGCCTCTACTTGAGCTTTGTGAATCATTAGGCTGTGGAGTCCCTTTTGGTGTGAAGAAGAGGGAAGAATGTATTTTGAACTTCTTTAGAAAGACAAGAGATGCAACCGAGCTCTCTTGATTCTCCAAGAATGGGTCTTGTGCACTCCAAACACCTCGCAAGTACCTGCAAAAATACCGATGTTTCCTACAAAAGAGACTGCATTTCACGTTAGTTTAAACAAAAACATAACATGTAATACAAGCATCAAATGTAAATAAACAAATAGATAGGTTAAAAAAAAAGTTTAAACCATCTATTCCAATTGAATAACAATATTCTTACCATTATCCAATATGCAAGTACAAGAAAGAGTTTTAGAACAATATTACCTCATATACAAACATCCATCCACACATTGAAACTACACACCAATGCTTGACCTCCAAAGTATCTTTGATTCATTTAAAAAAAATCTATTACAACATCATCAAGTCTCCCAAGATCCAACTGAAAAAAAGAGAAGGGTCGAGCTTGATTTATTAACTTTTACATTAAAAAATGTTCGTTTTATGAGAAAATTTTTATTTGAGTAAAACATTAAAAAAAACCTAAGGGGGACTTAGCGCAATTTACATATGACTCAATAGACATGACTTAGGATGAAATCATATACATTTAGACACTAGAAATTGGTTATACCATGCCACGGGCTAACCACCAACACATACTCCATATTTGGAGTAGATTTGAGTGAAAGAACTTAGAAATTATTAATCGCCTGATAGGCAAAAAATAATTAACAAGTGAAAAAAAACACTCTAGAGTATGTGCGTGTGCCCAGGTCTTAGGTGGAAAATAGTATTTTAAAACTTTCATGCTCAAGTCATTTATTACAATGCCCCAGAGGGATGGAAATGCGAAAAAAGGGTGGTCTGATAGACCTGCTGAATTTCTGAACACTGAATTTTGAACATCTCACTGCTTAGTCTTTGGTGGCTCATCTAAAAATCCATCTAGTACAACTCAGTGGATAATAGTACCCATATCACATGTAAGGGAAAAGGTACGTTTTAGAGGGTTTTTTTGGTGGTTCGAGGAATATTCCATGTCCTATAAGACCTATGAGATTCATTTAGGGATTAAGGATCTTATTTTCCTCCCCCAATCATGGTTAATGCCCTAATATCCATCCCTACTATAGAAAAGCTCCTAATGGCACCCCTATCCCACTCATATGAAAAATATTCCTTTTAGAGGGCCCGTGTTATAGCTCAAGGCCTTGATCATGGCCCACTAGCCCAATAATATTGGTTTAGGGTCTAATTCCTTGGATTTCACCCCAACCATTGTTAAGGCCTTGAGACCCATCCCTGATGGAAAAAGCATTGTAATGATACCCATATCTCACTTTCAGGATAATGATGCCCTATAGAGGACATATAATATATTATGTAGTTTACAACATTATTTATGGAGTTTGATCCCTAAAGTATTCAATAAGGACCCAAGGTCCATATTTCCTCCTTTGACCATGGCCAATGCCTTAAGACACCCATCTCTAGTGCACAAGACTTCATAATGGTACCTACATTCCACATGGAGGCTGAAGGCCACCTTTGAAGGCCATGTGTTGTGGTTTGAGGTCATGTTCATTGGAAATTAGCCTTTGAGATACATTTATTATGTGAGGCCCTTATTTTCCTCTCTTGATTATGAGAGCGAGTTCCCAATTTGAAAATGCCAGTTCAGGACCCCATCTAGATCCATATCAAGTCCTTAATAACCATTCCTACTACACAAAAGCTCTAATTGTTCCCATATCCCACTTGTTTTCCAAACATTCACTTTAAAGGGTCTATATTGTGGTTTGAGGCCTTGATCATGGCCCATCACCTCAAGAATATTAGTTTAGGGCGTGATTTCATCAATTTCTCCCCCAATCATGGTATGAGACCCATTCTTAGTGCAACGCGATATTGTCACTCATCCCACTCTAATGACAAGGATCGCCTATACAGGGCATGTTTTATGGTTTGTGGCCTTGTTCATACAAGCTTCTTTTAGGGCCTAAGAGCTTTATTTTCCTCCCATGCCCATTGGCAAGGCTTTGAGACCCATATTTACTATCCAAGGCATCAAAGGAGAAACCATATTCCATTGTAAGCTAAATATCCCCTTCAAATGGCTCGTGTGGTGGTCCAAATCCTTGTTCATAGCGCATGAGTCCTATAAGCTAAGAGATTATCTTCCTTAGATGTAAGGAAACAAAATAACAACCCCAAACCCACATGCATCTAGTAGGAGTGAAGGTCCACCCCCTTACAAACAACTAGTGGGTTATTTCAGGTGGCATGGTTTTCCTTAAATAATGATGATGAGTCAATTGACATTCATAAATAACAACCAATAATAGTTTTCCTCGCTGGAAGTTGACAACTAAGTTATGATAGGTTTATGCCACCTTCAAAAAATAATATCATTTAAGTATCATGCTATCATTTAATTGTAAAGGAACAAATTTTTAAACATAAAAATCTATTTTAACATTTTATTTAATAAAGAAGTATATTATGGTTCATTTGTAATTAGATTAAAAGAACCTCTTTCTTTTTTTTTCACAAATTAAGAAGATTTTACATTCTCTAAATATAAGTAAGGATGTCAATTTGATTAGAATAAACCCAACACGTGAAGAGAAAGGGAATTTTACATTTAAATATAAATGAGATGTCTAATATGAAGTAAATAAACTAACATTTTATTTAATAAAGAAGCATGGTTCATTTTGTAATTAAATTAAAGGAGACATTTTTTTATTTTTTATTTTTAGAGAAAGGGAATTTTACATTTAAATATAAATGAGATGTCTAATATAAGTAAATAAACTAAAATAAAAGGAAAATTGAGATCACATTAAGAAAAAGAAAAAGCGAGTATATAATAATAATAGTAATAATAATAACATGGTGGCAAGTTCAGGAAGGGTCATTTTTTACCCCAGGGGTAAAATTGAGGTCCGTTACTCATGGAGCCTAAACAAAGCCACCAATAAGCAAGCAAAAGAATACACCCTTGTTGAAGGAGTCTTGTTGGCTAGGGAGAGACATATACAAAAGCTCATCATATTAGGAGACTCGCTGAACACAATTAGATGCCTAGTAAAAGGATCCATGCAGAAGGATGTCCAACTGGGCAACATCATAAAAAAAATTAGACATGTTCTCACGACCATCACCCAAGTCTCGTTTTGGCATATTGTTAGAGTGAATAATGAGTTGGATGATGCCCAAGCCAACCTAGCTACACTAGTTCCAAAAGGGGTTATTAGTGTCAATGGGAGATCATCCCAACTCATCATCCCATACTAAATGTGAATCACATTAGAAGGCATGCAAATTAAATAGGTGGCGCATTAGAGTGGGGTGTCTTACGTCAAACCACTAGCTCTTTACATGTCCACAAATGAGAGTTCAAGGGAGGCTTGACATTATGTACATCCCACATACCCTCCCCATGACCACGGTGAAATAATACAAATGAAGTATAGAAATTTCGTTAAATTAAATTTCCTTTTATAAGGTCACATATTCAAATCCAAAAAAGATAGGTTATGTACACCTCAANAAAAAGATAGGTTATGTACACCTCAAATTTCATACACCAAATAATATTTAGCTTGATCTTAACTTTAAAATTAAATTATTATTATTATATATTAATTTATTTTGTATTCTTTTATATATTTAATAAATAGAAAATTAAAATAAATTTACAATAGTAATAATATATATTAAAAAATCTATATATATAATAAATTAAATATTAAAATTTATTTTCTCTTTATTTATTCCCGTCTTTAAAGTTTCCAACTCCTTTTGAAGATGAGTGTACTGTGTACGTCATATTCCATTCACACCACTTATTAGTCCCTGCCATGGGACTATAGCAATGAGTTTGCTTTTGATGTGACATTGTTGTGCCATTAATTTGCTTTTGACCATAAATTTGTGTATGCAATGTAATGTTTAACATAGGAAAAGAAATATATATTTTTGGATATAATAAAAATATTTGTGTTTCTCATTCCTAATTGGTTGATAGAATTGAAGTGTTATTGCTCCCTTAACGTCTTTCAATATGTAGAATTAATTACATAATCAATGAATTTCACCAATCACCACATCTAAATATAA
>SNQJ01S0135669.1:9535-21041 GCA_010110895.2 Picea sitchensis
CCTCTAGAACTACACCCTTGGAACTATGCCCTCTGTAACTACGCCTCTAGAACTATGACCTTTGGAACTACACCCTCTAGAACTATGAACTCTGGAACTACGCTCTCTGGAACTACGCCCTTTGGAACTATGCCCTTTGGAAGTATGACCTGTGGAACTACGCTCTCTAGAACTATGCCCTATAGAACTATGACTTGTGGAATTGTGACCTTTGGAACTATGACTTGTGGAACTATGACCTGTGGAACTACTTCCTCTAGAACTATGACCTCTGGAACTATGCCCTCTGGAACTACGCCCTCTGGAACTATGACCTGTGGAAGTACGCTCTTTGGAACTATGAGTTGTGGGACTACGTCGTCTAGAACTACGCCCTCTGGAACTATGCCCTTTGGAACTATGACCTCTTGAACTACGCCCTATGGAACTATGACCTATGGAAGTACACCCTCTAGAACTTGGCCCTCTAGAACTACGACTTGTGGAATTGTGATCCGTGGAACTATGACCTGTGGAACTATGCCCTCTGGAACTACGCCCTCTAGAACTATGACCTCTGGAACTATGCCCTATGGAGCTATGACCTATGAAACTAGGCCTTTTAGAACTAGGCCCTCTGGAACTATGACCTATGGAATTGTGACCCGTGGAACTATGCCCTGTGGAATTACACCCTCTGGAACTATGACTTGTAGAACTATGCCCTTTGGAACTATGACCTGTGGAACTACGCCCTCTAGAACTAGACCCTCTAGAACTATGACTTGTGGAACTATGACTTGTGGAACTATGCCCTCTGGAACTATGACCTCTGGAACTATGCCCTCTAGAACTAGTCCCTCTGGAACTATGCCCTCTGAAACTATGACCTTTGGAAGTACACCCTCTAGAACTACACCCTTTGGAACTATGACCTATGGAACTACATCATCTAGAACTATGACCTATGGAATTGTGCCCTGTGGAACTATGACTTGTGGAACTACGCCCTCTGGAACTACAAACTTTTGAACTACACCCTCTGGAACTATGCCCTTTGGAACTATGACCTATGGAACTACGCCCTCTAGAAATACACCTTCTAAAACTATGACCTGTGGAACTACTCCCTCTGGAACTACACCTCTGGAACTATGCCCTTTGGAACTATGACCTATGGAACTATGCCCTCTGGAACTATGACCCGTGGAACTAGGCCCTCTAGAACTATGACCTTTGGAATTGTGATCACTGGAACTACGCTCTGTGGAACTACACCCCTTGGAACTATGACCTATGGAATTGTGACCTGTAGAACTATGACATGTGGAACTACGCCCTCTCGAACTATGACCTTTGGAACTATGTCGTCTGGAACTACGCCCTTTGGAACTGTGACGTATGGAACTACAACCTCTGGAACTACACCCTTTAGAACTATCAGGTGTAGTTCCAGAGGTGTAGTTCCAAAGGGCATAGCTCCAGAGGGCATAGTTCCACAGATGTAGTTCCAGAGGGCATAGTTCCAGAGGTCATAGTTCCAGAGGGCGTAGTTCCAGAGGTCATAGTTCCAGAGGGCATAGTTCCACAGATCATAGTTCCATAAGTCACAATTCTATAAGTCATTGTTCAAGAGGGACTAGTTCTAGAGGGCATAGCTCCAGAGGTCGTAGTTCCAAAATCCATAGTTCCATAGGTCATAGTTCCATAGGTCACAATTCCACGGGTCATAGTTCCAGAGGGCCTAGTTGTAGAGGGCATAGTTCCACATGTCGTAGTTCCAGAGGGCATAATTCCACATGTCGTAGTTCCAGAGGGCATAGTTCCAGAGGTCATAGTTCCAAAGGGCATAGTTCTAGAAGGCGTATTTGCAGAGGCTTAGTTCCAGAGGCATAGTTCCACAAGTCATAGTTCCAAAGGGCATAGTTCCAGAGGGTGTAGTTCCAGAGGGCATAGTTCCAAAGGACATAGTTCTAGAGGATGTAGTTTAAGAGGTCATAGTTCCAAAGGGCATAGTTCCACAGGTCATAGTTCCACAGGTCACAATTCCACAGGTCATAGTTCTAGAGGGCGTATTTCCAGAGCTCATAGTTCCATAGGGCATAGTTCTAGGGGCATAGTTCCATAAGGCATAGTTCGACAGGTCATACACCCTCTGGAACTACACCCGCTGGAACTATGACCTCTGAAACTATGCCCTATGGAACTATGCCTTATGGATCTATGACCTTTGGAACTATGCTCTCTAGAACTATGACCTGTGGAACAACGCCCTCTAGAACTCAACCCTCTATAACTATGACCTGTGGAACTATGACTTGTGAAACTACACCCTCTGGAACTATGACCTATGGAAATATGACTTGTGGAACTATGACCTATGGACCTATGCCCTATGGAGCTATGACATCTAGAACTACATCCTTTGGAACTATGCCCTCTGGAACTATGACCTGTGGAACTACGCCCTCTGGAACTACACCCCTAGAACTATGCCCTTTGGAACTATGCCTCTACAACTATGACCTCTGGAACTACGCCCTCTGGAACTATGAACTCTGTAGCTACACCCTTTGTAACTATGCCCTTTGGAACTATGCCCTTTGGAACTATCACCTGTGGAACTACACTCTCTAGAACTATGCCCTCTGGAACTATGACTTGTGGAATTGTTACCTGTGGAACTATAACTTTTGGAACTATGACCTATGGAACTACGCCCTCTGGAACTATGACCTATGGAACTACACCCTCTAGAACTATAACTTTTGGAACTATGACCTATGGAACTACGCCCTATGGAACTATGACCTCTGGAACTACACCCTCTAGAACTATGCCCTTTGGAACTATGACATGTGGAACTAAGCCCTCTGGATCTATGAGTTGTGGAACTATGCCCTCTGGAACTATGCCCCTGAAACTATGCCCTCTGGAACTATGACGTATGGAAATCACCCTCTGAAACTACTCCCTTTGGAACTACACCCTCTTGAACTATGACCTATGGAAATATGCCCTCTGTAACTATGACTTGTAGAATTGTGACTTGTGGAACTATGACTTGTGGTACTACACCCTATGGAACTATGGCTTTGGAACTATGAACTGTGGAACTACGCCCTTTGGAACTATGAGCTCTGGAGCTACACTCTCTGGGACTATGCCCTTTGGAACTATGACCTCTGAAACTATGACCTATAGAACTACGACCTCTGGAGCTACACCCTTTGTAATTATGCCCTCTGGAACTATGCCTTCTGGAACTACGCCCTTTGGAACTATGACCCGTGGAACCACACCCTCTAGAACTATGCCTTTGGAACTAGGACCTCTGGAACTATGCCCTCTGGAACTATGCCCTATGGAACTACGCCTTTGGAATTATGACCTCTAGAACTACGCCCTCTGGAACTATGACCTCTGGAACTACGCCCTCTGGAACTACGCCCTTTGGAACTATGCCCTCTGGAACTATGACCTATGGAGCTACGCCCTCTAGAACTATGCCCTTTGGAACTATGACCTCTTCAACTACGCCCTATGGAACTATGACCTGTGGAACTAAGCCCTTTAGAACTATGACTTATGGAATTGTGACCTATGGAACTATGACCTGTGGAACTATGCCCTCTGTAACTATGCCTTTAGAACTATGACCTCTAGAACTACGCCCTTTGGAAATATGACCTATGGAACTACACCCTCTGGAACTACGCTTTTGGTACTAGGTCCTCTGGAACTATGACCTGCAGAACTACACCCTCTAGAACTATGACCTATGGAACTATGCCCTCTAGAACTACACCCTTTGGAACTATGACCTGTACAACTACACCTTCTAGAACTATGACTCGTGGAACTACACCCTCTAGAACTACGCCCTTTGGAACTATGACCTGTGGAACTATGCCCTCTAGAACTATTGCCCATTTAACTACGCCCTCTGGAACTACGCCCTTTGGAACTATGACCTGTGGAACTACACCCTCTAGAACTACGCCTATGGAACTATGACCTGTGGAACTACGCCCTTTGGAACTATGCCCTCTGGAGCTATGACCTATCGAACTACGCCCTTTGGAACTACACCCTCTGGAACCATGCCCTCTCAAACTATGACCTATGGAACTATGCCCTCTGGAACTACGCCTCTGGAACTATGACCTTTGGAACTGCGCCCTCTAGAATTACGCCCTTTGGAACTACACCCTCTGGAACTATGAACTATGGAACTATGCCCTCTAGAACTATGCCCTTTGGAACAATGACCTCTGGAACTGCACCCTATGAAACTATGCCTCTAGAACTATGACCTATGGAACTATGACCTCTGGAACTACGCCCTCTGGAACTATGACCTCTAGAACTACGCCCTCTGGAACTACGCCCTTTGAAACTATGACTTGTGGAACTACGCCCTCTGGAACTATGACCTGTGGAAATACACCCTCTAGAACTACACCCCTCAAACAATGCCCTCTGGAACTACGCCTCTGAAACTATTCCTGTGGAACTACACCCTCTGGGATTATGCCTGTGGAACTATGCCCTCTAGAAATACACCTTTTGGAACTATGACCTATGGAACTACGCCCTCTAGAATTACGCTTTTGGAACTATGACCTCTGGAACTATGCCCTCTGGAGCTATGCCCCTAGAAGTATGCCCTCTGGAAGTACGCCCTCTAAAACTACGCCTCTGAAACTATGACCTCTGGAACTATGCCCTCTGGAACTATGACCTCTGGAACTATGCCCTCTAGAACTATGCCCTTTGGAACTACACCCTCTGGAACTATGACCTATGGAACTACACCCTCTAGAACTACACCCTATGGAACTATGACCTGTGGAACTACGCCCTCTAGAACTAGGCCCTCTGGAACTATGACTTATGGAATTGTGACTTGTGGAACTATGACCTATGGAACTACACCCTCTAGAACTATAACCTCTGGAACTACGCCCTTTGGAACTATAACCTCTAGAACTACGCCTCTGGAACTAGGTCCTCTGGAACTATGAACTGTGGAACTACACCCTCGAGAACTATGACCTATGAAACTATGCCCTCTGGAACTATGCCCTTTGGAACTATGACATGTGGAAATACGCCCTCTGGAACTATGACCCGTGGTATGCCCTCTGGAACTATGCCCTTTGGAACTATGACCTGTGGAAATATGCCCTTTGGAACTATGACCCGTGGAGCTACACCCTCTGGAACTACGCCCTCTGGAACTCCATCCTTTCAAAATATGACCTGTGGAACTACACCCTTTGGAACTATGACCCGTGGAACTATTCCCTCTAGAACTATGACCTATGGAACTACGCCCTTTGGAACTACGCCTCTGAAACTATGACCTATGGAACTATCCCCTCTCCAACTACACCCTATTGAACTATGACCTGTGGAACTACGCCCTCTGGAACTATGACCTGTGGAACTACGCCCTCTGGAACTATGCCTCTGGAACTATCACCTCTGGAACTATGCCCTCTAGAACTACGCCCTTTGGAACTATGCCCTATGGAACTATGTCCTATGGAACTACGCCCTTTTGTAACTATGCCCTTTGGAACTATGAGCTCTGGAACCATGCCCTCTGGAACTACGCCTCTAGAACTATGACCTCTTGAACTATGACCTATGGAACTACGCCCTCTCTAACTATTCCCTCTAGAAATATGCCCTCTGGAACTATGCCCTCTGGAACAATGACCTTTGGAACTACGCCCTCTGGAACTACTCCTCTAGAACTATGCCTTCTGGAACTACGCCTCTGGAACTATGCCTGTGGAACTACGCCCTCTGGAACTGTGCTCTCTGGAACTACGCCCTCTGGAACTATGACCTGTGAAAGTACGATTTCTGGAACTATGACCTGTGGGACTACGCCCTCTGGAACCATGACCTCTTGAACTATGCCCTATGGAACTATGACCTATGGAAGTACGCCCTCTAGAAATAGGCCCTCTGGAACTACGACTTGTGGAATTGTGATCTGTGGAACTACGCCCTCTGGAGCTACGCCTCTGGAACTTTGACCTCTGGAACAACGCTCTTTGGAACTATTACCTCTACAACTATGCCCTCTAAGACTATGCCTCTGGAACTTAGTCCTCTAGAACTATGACCTATGGAACTACGCCCTCTAGAACTATGACCTTTGGAACTACGCCCTTTGGAACTATGCCCTTTGGAACTATGACCTGTGGAACTGCACCCTCTGGAACTATGACCCATGGAGCTATACCCTCTAGAACTACGCCCTCTCGAACTACGCCCACTAGAACTACGCTCTTTGGAACTATGACCTGTGGAACTATGACCCGTGGAACTACGCCCTCTAGAACTATGACCTGTGGAACTACGCCCTCTGGAACTACACCTCTGGAACTATGACCTATGCAACTATGCCCTCTGGAACTATTCCCTCTGGAACTACGCCCTATGGAACTATGACCTGTGGAACTACACCCTTTGGAACTAAGTCATCTAGAACTACGCCCTCTGGAAGTACACCCTTTGGAACTATGACATGTGGAACTATGCCCTCTGGAACTACGCCTCTGGAACTATGACCTATGGAACTACGCCCTCTGAAACTACGCCCTATGGAACTATGGCCTCTAGAACTATGCCCTTTGGAACTATGAACTGTGGAACTACGCCCTCTGGAACTATGATCTGTAGAACTACACCCTCTAGAACTACATCCTCTGGAACTATGACCTGTGGAACTACGTCCTATGGAACTACGCCCTCTGGAACTACGCCCTCTTGAACTATGACCTATGGAACTATGACCTTTGGAACTACACCCTCTGGAACTATGACCTATGGAACTACACCCTATGGAACTACGCCCTCTAGAACTACATCCTCTGGAACTATGACCTCTACTACTACGCCCTCTGGAACTATGCCCTCTAGAACTATGCCCTTTAGAACTATGACCTGTGGAACTATGCACTCTGGAACTACGCCTCTGGAACTATGACCTATGGAGCTGTGACCTCTTGAACTATGCCTTCTAGAACTATGACCTTTGGAACTATGACCTATGGAACTTTGACCTGTGGAATTGTGACCTGTGGAACTACGCCCTCTGGAACTATGAACTGTGTAACTACTCACTCTAGAATTATGACCTCTAGAACTATGACCTCTCGAACTATGACCTCTAGATATTATTTATTTTTGTGTTCATGAGGTAATGACAGGTTTTATTATGCCTCATATTCCTAGATTTAATGTAGGCATGAATAATCGATCTTGATGCATATTTCTATGTTTAAGGCTTTATGATTGGAAACCTAAAGTATTTGATAAACTAAAGTATGCACTCCACATATTTCCTTACTTTGTGAGTCCTTTATGAAAGGCATAAGGAAATTGAATAGGAAAGGAAAAAAAATGGACCCAACTTTAGATTGTACAACATAGAGAGACTTGAGAGAGTTGTTTGATTCTTACTGGGATGAACAAGGTATCACAAATAAATGTTTTTCATTCAACTAATGTAATAAATGATAATGAACTCTAGGCAAGTTGTAGCGACTGAAAAGGAGAGCAAAGGAGGCTTGCATGACAAGCTAACAATGGCAGTTGTTGTCCCATTTCTCTGGGGCATTCCACCTGCTGCAAATAGGCTTTGCTTTGTTGTTTGAACTAGTGGATGAATTGTACAGAAAGTGTATTGGAAGTGGGACTTGTTATGATTACTTTGTTTATCAGTATTCAACTGTAATATTTTCATTTATAGACGTGATTGCCAAATACATACAAATACTAGAACTTCTCTAACACAACGTAGACAATATCACCAAAGAAAATACATCCTTAGAGGAGTGTGTAACCTAACTAAACGTTGATATGCTACAATCAATCATTCTTCGACTGCACTTGCAACACTTAGGTCAACAGTTAGGTCCAAGATTTGCAAGAAACAATCAACAATAAGGATTGGTGACAAAAAACATGAGAATAGAAATAAATGTAAAGAACACCTCCTTGATCATAGATTATGGACGACCGATTCGCATACACCGCTGTTATTCTGTGGAGAAAGGTCAAGGGTGAGAGAGGCACGTAATTCACCCTGCACTTTCCAAGATCCTCCATCGCCAACACTAACTTTTATTCTCTCTCTGATTCACCTCTTGGGCCCGAGCGAGCTCCGTAAGGAATACAATAGGGACAACACTATATTTTCTTGAAGCAACCCCAATGACAATGCAGAGTATAAGATGCGCATGTGAAGGAATAAAAGAGACGCTCTTGATTTGGTTATATGAGTGCATGGGAAACTTAGATTTATGTAGAATACTGGGGACAAATTTCAAGCATGCAACACCTTGTCAGTGCGAAAATTAAGCTAGGAAAGCCCAAACAGTGACTTCATGGAAGACCCAGATAAAATAAGGCACTAAATGGTCTACAATTGAAGGTTCTCTGATTTGGTTTGCAGTCATTATTAAAGGATTTCAACAATGTAGCTCACGGTTGGAAGAAGGCACTTGAAAGGAATCTCTTTGAGAGAGAGACCTTTAGGGGAGGCCAAGATGTATGCCCCTTTGGTGAGGCAATGTTGGATAATGTATGGGCCATGCCAGAGTGACTCAAATTTGTCGTGGACAAAGGTATCATGAGCTATATCGTAAGCCAGGACGAGGTCGCCTTTGCAAAATGAGCGAAGGTTGACATGGCGATCAAAGGTAGCCTTGGATCGTTTTTTAGCTACCTCGTTGTTCTGTAAGGAAGATCAACGATCTTCATCTAGAGAATCCAAGTTCAGCAAGCGCTGCTCCATTGGAGCAGTGTCGGGTAATAGCTCAAGTGCGATGCGTAAGGTGGGAATTTCACACTCGATGGGAAGAGTGGCCTCAATCCCATGGAATAAATGAAATGGTGTGAAACCAGTAGTTGTTTTCATAGCCGTTCGGTAAGCCCATAGCACAGAAAATAACATATGATGCCAATTGGTTTTATGTTTATTAACCATGCACTGTAACATGGTCCTGAGGACTTTATTAACTCTTCGACCTATCCGTTAGAATGAGGGTAATATGGTGAGGCAAACTCATGAGAGAATCCTAACCAAGATGAGAGTTCGACAAAGATCTCATTCTTGAAGTGTTTCCCATGATCGGAAATGAGTTGGAGGGGTACTCCAAAGCGGGATATGACATGGTTAAAGAAAAAACGCGCTACAGTGTCAGCGGTGTTGTTGAAGGTGGGCATAGCTTCTGCCCATTTGGTGAAGTAATCAACGACGACAACAATGTATTTGTGACCATTGATGGAGGGGGGATTACAAGTCATGAAGTCGATGCCCCATTTACAAAAAGGGCCGATAGTGATGATAGGATGAAGAAGAGTGGGGGGAGCCCGAGATTTATTGGCATAGATCTGACATTGCTCACATCATTTCACGGCATAAATACAATCGTGAAATAAGGTAGGCCAAAAGTAACTGGCTCGGATAATATTCTGAGCAGTGGATATGCCCGACAGATGGCCCCCACATGCACCGCTGTGGCAGTCATTTAAAACTCTATTGGCTTCATCAATAGTCAAGCATCATTGAAGAATGGTGTCGAATCCCCATCGGTATAGGATGTCTCCGATGAGGAGGTAGTGGGGGGGCTGATGTCCAATACGATGACGATCATCTCGTGAAAGGTGGTTACTGAAATTTTGAGTTCGGAGGTAGACGAGGAGGTCGCCGTACCAAGGATCATCTGAAGTGATGTAAAAGAGATGTTCGTCAGGAAAGTCGGTGTTGACAGGGGTACTAGTGGTGTCAGAGGGGAGGGTCATGACAAGTTCAGCGAGAACAAGGGACTTGTTACTCTTAGGTGTTGAGAACTCAAGGTCGTACTCCTGAAGGATAACGATCCATTGAGAAGATTTTCCGTTAACTTGCTGACCACTGAGAAAGTACTACGTAGGGTTGGAATCTACGACGACCTTTGTTGTTCAAAGAAGAATGTAGTGGCGCAGTTTCTGGACTATGAGGACGACTGCTAGAGCAAGTTTATCTTCGTGTTTATACTTCAAGGGTGGTCCTGAGAGGTTTTTACTAACGTAATAAATGACATGTTCACGATTGTCATCACCTAGCTGGACGAGGACGCCCGCTACTGATACAACTAATGTTGATATGTAGAGGATATAGTCGCGATTATAGTCAGGTGCACTAATTAAAGGTGCGTTCGAGAGGGCGTTTTTAATATCATCAAATGACTGTTGGGCATGGTCGTCCCATTGAAATGGGATGTTGTGATGTAGTAAGCGAAGGAAACCATGTGCGCGTATGGCGTAGTTTGGGACAAAGCGTCTAAGAAAGTTAGCTTTGCCCTGTAGGCTCTGAAGTTGATGTAAATTCTGGGGAGGTGGAATTTCGGTGATAGCTTGGAATTTGAGGGGGTCTATGTTAATACCGATTTGGGAAACAATAAATCTGAGGAGGCACCCTGTGGTGACACAGAACACGCACTTGAGAGGATTCAAGCGGATGTTGTACTGACGACACCGTTGAAAGATGATTCGTAAATCATCGAGATGCTGGGTGCATTTCTTGGATTGAGCTGCGAGGTCATCCAAGTAAGCGAGGATGATATGTGCCAGATCGTGAAAGATGTATGTCATAGCCTGCTGGAACGTTGCGCTGGCATTTTTTAAGCTGAAAGGCATGACACGATATGAAAAATTACCCCACGGGGTAGTGAATGTGGTTTTATACTGATCAGCTAGGTGGATTTGAATTTGATTATAACATAGAATCCGTCCATAAAGGAGAGAGCCTTGTGGCCGGCATAGTCTTCGATAATTTGATGGATGAAAGGCGTTGGAAAGTTTTCTTTCGGACATGCGTGATTGAAATCACGAAAGTCTGTGCAAACGCGAATAGTGCCCTGTTTTGTGTTAACGGGTACAAGGTTGGAAACCCATGAGGTATAGGCGATGGGGTAAATGAACCCGGCAGTGCATAACTTGTCAATCTCGGCTTTGATAGCCGTGGCTTTGGATGGGTGTAGCGGTCGTTGTTTTTGGCGAACTGGTGTAATGCTGGGCCAGGTGTCGATGCGATGTTCGACAATAGAGGGATCAAGGCTAGGCATTTTCGTGTATGACCAGGCAAAAATATCCCTATATTCTTGGAAGAGGGCTTTATATGTGGTGATTTCCTGAGGAGTGTAAGCAGCTCTGATGGTGATTTATTCGACGATGCCATTTTTGATGGAAATGTCGATTTTAATGGTTGGGGAAATGTTGGCCATGTTGCCTTCTTCAAAAGCATCCGGGGCAGGAATGGGGTTTTTGAACTAGTCTATAGGCCCTGATGGGATAAAATTCTTAGTTTCGACCGTGTAAATGGGGTTTTGGTTAGGAGGCATGGAGGCTGCCTGTGGAGAGAAGAGTGTGAAATGGTGTAGCGTATCCCAGGGAAGGTCTGGGTGGTTTAACTCTTTGAGTATTTCCTCATCGCATTGGAAGTGACGGGAATACAAGG
>SNQJ01S0135669.1:25624-48973 GCA_010110895.2 Picea sitchensis
GCCCATTACAAAACCTTTAAACTTCCCTAGTGATTTGATCTAAGAAAGAAAAATTCAAACACTATCCTATCTTTGTAGCATGTGGGCATGTATGGGCCCGTTACAATATTAAGATCTGTTTGAAAAAGTAAACTAAGAGGGGTCCCAAGAAGGGTTGTTGTCCTCTCCTAAAGGTTTTTAATGTTATTAAGGGAGATGAAATCATTTCACAATCCTTTTTTGGTTCTCAAGATCGCTTGGAGGCGCGAGAGAAGAGAATAATAAGTGATTGTTATTCAACTTCTAGTCCCAATTCAAGTTAAATTTGATTAGAAATGATTTCCAACTTATCTTGTGAGTCAAAACAAGCCATCTATGTGGAAAAAATCAAAGAAGGAAAATTGATTTTATCCTCCTAAGTGCCTATGTGTTTTTGACTAACCCCTTTATATGATGAGGGGACTAAGTGTGGTGCAGCTTTAAAACATGCTTGAAATCATTTTTAAGAAGGCAAATGGACTTCCCCACATCTCATCAACTTTACAATGTGAATTTTTGCACAAATGCAGGGGGGTCTCAGTGGAGACAGAAGCGCAAAGAGCGCATGCGTGCGAAAAGAGACAAATCAACAGGCGCACATGCGCAGAACATAACTATGAATCAGGTGCATGTGCGCACGATGCGCGTCTGTGGACCTAAAAACCCGCGCATATATGACACACGGCCGAGAATGAAAAATCCGAATGGATTTCTCTCAATTCAACTTGGAATTGGCTGGTTGGCAGGTTGTCTTAGGCCGGTTAGTGTACTTGCAAGTTAAACAAACTAAAATAAGAGAAAGAAAAACCCAAATGGGGTAGGAAATTGATACCTTTCCCCAGCGGAGTCGCCAATCTGTTGCGCCTCTTTTGCCACCTTAGTGAGCAAAATAGAGGTGCTTGCAAGTTCAGTTGGGTCTGCTGAGCAGGATAGCTACAAGGAAAAGAGTTAGGGAAAGAAATAAAAGACTACAATTAAGAAATAAACTAAGAAATGCAATAAAAAATAAATTCATGAGCATAGGGACATAGAAACAAAAAGAACCATAAGACCCATGTCACCAATGTTGAGGCTGATCTATTAGTGAAACAATACACCAAGAAGAAAGGGGACTATGAGTCCCTTCTTCCTCCAAGGGAGGGCTCTTGGACCCCCACTAGCTAGCTCTTCTTACAACAAAGACAAAATGGAAAATGATGAAAGAACACTTTACAAATCCACTCAATGGGTGAGATGGATTGTCCAATGCAATGGTGCAAATATGGTCTTGACAAGGATGGAGTCCTCAAGAGAATAGAGGCAGCATAACATTACTTTGAATTCCTTGAAAAATGAGGTGCATCCATGGCCTTTTTATAGAATTCCTTTGAGCTATTGTTTAACTACTTTGTAGTGTGAAAAGAGGCTCATTAGGGCATTTCTAGGTCTTTGACCAGCCATCCAGTCGAATCCAGTCCAGATTTGAGGGTCAAATTGGCTTGGGAGATGAACCATAAGTGGGTGGGAGGCCGACCACTCTCATAAATGTGTCGTTTAGCAGGTGTGCGGATTTTTGTGATAACAGTCGCACATCATGCGCATGTGCACGATTTCTGCATTCTTGTTCCGCGCATGTGCGCGCGTGCCCAATGTCTGAATAACGCTCTTCAATTTTTCACTATTTTGTATAGTTTTTGACTCTTTTATGAATGCCTTGGTATTAATTCAGGTCCATGGATGACTTCATCTCTATTTGATGATGTTGAGTTCTTGTAACCATGTGCGGACGAAATTTCAGTGATAACAATCCTCAATAAGAAAATGATGATGAAGAGTCTCCTCATGATTCCATTGGAAATCAGCATCCATTTGAAGATCAAGTATGTGAATATAACCTCAATGAAAAACTAATTCAGGCATCTGTTAGTTCTTCACCACAAGAAATAATGGATTTGATGTGCTATACTCCTTTATAAGATTTTGAGTTTTGTGATACATAATTTAGCAACTTTGAAGAGAAAATATATTAAGGAAACCATTCTTTGATTAAGATAATGAAATATATTGAGAATATTTATTATATTCTTCATATTACAAGATATAAATGGGATATAAGGTGTTTTCATTTTGACAGGGATCTCATTTATGACATGGATGATGGTGGTTTCAAAGATAAGGTTTCATATTTTTGGTCTTGTGGATAGTTGAAAATGGTTACTGAATCTAAAGGAAACTTATATATGCAATAAAAACTATGGCATCCCACCAATGAAGCTGTGACATCCCCCCCAAAGAAAATATTATTGGAATATAAAATTTGTTGGAACTTTATTTCGTTTTTAGTAAATTCAAATTTGGATTTTTTTTTCCATTTATGGCAATTCCGAATTTTGAATTTGGTAATTTTAATTAATTATTATGATTGTTGGGCAGAGACCTGATCTGACCCAACTAATTATTTGACTATGACACTTGTATAAAAATAGAATATGTATATTAATTGCTAGACAAATGGAACAACCATGTTAAAATCAGCTGACCATGAATCCATGAGTGGGGAACATGTTGGAACTACCTCTGGGATGATTATTACAAGTGGAAAATCAGAGATTTGGCCATTGGCAACCCCTAAAAATCATGGATTTAGAAAGCTGCAAAAATTCCCAAGGGACGGAAAAAGACCTGGGCAAAATTGATAAATGGCATATGTGAGGAGGAAAGACACTGCCAAGTATGCTGGGGAAAAAGACTATGAATTCTCATGTTGTTATGAATACTAGTGATTGAGTGCGAGGCAAGAGGAGTCTGCTGAAATGGAAAGACATTTGTTGAGGAGGAGATTCCAAGTTTTCCCTCATGGATTCACGGTCAGGCTAGGGGGTGAATCGGGCAAGTGAATTTGGATGCCCTATTCTACGGTTGGGAGGAACGTGGATATTCCATTTGTTTTCTAGCGAGTTAATTCAGATATGTCCTCTTAACCCTCCTCTGTTTAAAATCGTTAAATGGCTGGTATAATGAATCTGTTAATCATGAATTGCGTAATATTATGGACGAAAGATCAAAATCAAATGTGATTATCTATGTTGCATTTTATTGCTGGGTAAATACTAAATTTCCATCAATCTACTAGTTGCAAAAATATGCCTAGTTAAGTCCTGAAGAATAGTTTCCTATGGGTTAATTGATTGTTGTATTAAAGTAAAAGCGGTGTGCGAATTTTCCCCAACCGAATGGTACTTACCATAATGAGCTAATTTAAGTGTACAGGGTAAACATAAATTGAATAACGAAAGTATGCATACATATACAGTGTAAGCAAAAATTGGATAACGAAAATATGCATATACAAAAATATGGATAAGGAAAATTCTGTGGGCCCAACACTTCGGGATTTCGGGGTTCAGGGTTTACAAACACTTGTTGCACAAACAAAATAAACTAAGAAATGCCGAATTGAGAAATGGGAAAAGTTTGTGGGCCCAACACTTCGTGGTTTCGGGGTTTACGAACACCTGACGCACAAAAAAAATGAACTAATATCTGCCGAATTACAAAATGGGAAAAGCCTATGGGCCGAACATTTCAGGGTTTTGGGGTTCAGGATTTCAGGGATTAGTAAGGCAAAGGAACCCTGTGCATATGTAACAAGCAAGTCCCGAATGGAGAAATGCCAAATTTGTATTTAATCTCCTTTTAAAATCACACGCTCCAACAAATGGGATCCTTCGAGTTAACTATGATTTGATGTGTAAGTTACTGGTGTGTAAGAATGAGACACAAGTTAGGTAGATATAATTGCATGTTTATATTTCTGTAGGTAAATATGTAGGAATGTAGCACGTAACTGAGTTTTCCCATTTATCAAACCAAAATCAAGATGAAACTATACCTACTGTTCTAGGAGACATGAAGATCCCACCTTGCAATTAAAAGCATAATTAAATGTGCAGAACTGATTACTTTGACAATCTCAGAATCCTTTCCCTTTTTTTTAATTCTCTGTATAGATTCCCTTAGATGATGATAATGATCTAATAAATGTCGATGTATAAACAAGAGCAACAATGACTGTGTATTCGTTTATTTCTGTAATAAGATATACAAAGTAATAACATTACTAAAGTATCGATGCATGACCAGGATACGAATTTAATAGGATTATAGGCATATATTTGTATATTGTTGGATACCTATACAACAGTTTAATATTATAGAGCCCCTTTTCTTTGATTTAGATGTGATTCAAAAGATGTGGGCCTTTGGAATACATAGATTCCATACAATGCATAAAAATTCAGACTATACAGACAACAAGTAGTCGAAGCGCTATCGACTTTTCGTGATTTGGGGTTCGCGATGCATGTGTTCCTACTGTTCTCTGTCCATTGAAAAGTATGAAACCTGAAATAGGGCCTAACGACTCCTTAGCTCCTCTGTTAAGTCACTTCCCATACAACCAGTTCTGTGACTTGGGGTTGTTCCTCCGAGTGCTTTTCGTGGTTTCACGATTCAGGAATTTGAGACTCCGGTTGCAACGATTCTAAAGAGGGCTTAACGGGTTTTGGGTCTTCCTTTAGCCTCTGTCCATGTGAACATACCCTATGACCTGGGGTTAACTCCTCTGAGCACATCATGATTTTAGGGTTCGTGAAGTTGCGATGCAACTCCAACCTCTCCTTCTTCTAATCCCCAAAGTCCAAAACTTCCCCTCTAGTTTCCCCAAAGACAAAATGCCAAAATATTTCCCCCTTGATAGATCAACGGTCTCGATTCTTTTGAGATTTCACAAACCGGGAGTTCAGGATGCAGTGACTCCAAAATCCCTTGCTGCTACAAACCCCAAACTCCGAAATAGCGAAATTTGAAGTGCGAGATCAACGACTCTTGTTGCTTCTCATCCAACGGTCGCTACTCCTCCTGATATTCTAAACGCTAAACGATGATCAGTCTTAACCTCCTCACAGATCTATGAGATCCAATGGTCCGTGGGATTTCAACACTTGGGAATGAAGAAATTTCACCGTTCATCCATTCTTCTCAAAGATCTCTAGCCAAAATGACTTGGCGTTCTTCCACCTGAACTTGACCTCTGTGAGACGATTTCGATCTCCACCTCCCTTTGAACACTTCCAAGGTGCTATTCCTTCTGAGCTTTCTCTCTGAATCTCAAAGGTTCCTTTGACCTAAGTTTAGATATTTCCTACATACATATAAGTATGTTGGAGTAGTTTGAGAGTTAAGGGATGTGATAGACTTATGGAAAGAATTTATCCACATAATATTTTTTGCTCAAAGTAAACTAGACTGGTGTAATAATGACATTATGGACATGAATGAATCTTACATTCTCTTAAATTCTAAACTTAAAAGAAATTGAATTATGTCATAGAATTTTTTTTTTATGGTGAATTCGAGGTTCATTACATATGGTATCAGAGAAAAAGTTACAACCTTGGGCCTGAACAGGGCCACATTAATTGCTTATTATATATTCTGATTTATGAAAAAACTAATAAATCTTGTGGTTACAAACAGAAAGCCTTTATGTTTTGTGTTGATTATGGTAGCTCAAGAAGGTGTAGAAATCAGGATGGAAGGGAATCCACAGCAAGGACCTCTGGGAGATCCAAGATAGAACAGTGATGGAAGATCACCCACAGAGGTGTTGGAAACATTGATTTGACATCCCCAAAAATAAAATATTTTTTATTTTTGAAATAGGATGAAAATTTATTTCCGTTTTTGGCAAATTCGAATCTGGAATTTTTTTGCCATTTATGGCAATTCTGAATTTCAAATTTAATAATTGTATTCAATTATTGTGACTGTTGGGCAGAGATCTGTTTGGAATCAACTAACTATTTGACTATGACACTTGTATCACAATATAATATTTATATTAATTGCAGGAGGACAAATGGAACAGCCGTGTTAAAATCAGTTGACCATGAATCCATGAGTGGGGGAACATGTTGGAACTGACTCTAGGCTGATTATGAGAAGTGGCAAATCAAATATTTGGCCACTGGCAGCCTCTAAAAATCAGGGATTAATAAAGCTGCGAAAATCCCCAAAGGAAGGAAAAAGACCTGGGCAAAAAAATTGATAAATAGCATATGCGAGGAAGCAGGACGCTGCCAAGTATGATGGGAAAGATTTTTGAGCTCTCTTGCTGTTATGAAAACTGCGGACTGAGTGTGAGGCAAGAGGAGCATGTTGAAACAAAATTGCCTTCTTGTTATGAGAACTATTGAATAAGTGTGAGGCAAGGGGATAATTGTTAAAAAATCTGGAATATTGCTAAGGATTCTCCAAGTTCACATTCATGGATTCATGGTCAGGCTAGGGGTGAATTGGGCAAGTAGATTTGGCTTACCTATTCTATGGTTGGGAGGAACGTTGTTGTTCCCTTTGTCTTTCCACAGTTTGGATTCAGATATGTTGATCTACCCATCTTTATTATGAATGGCTATGTCTTTTGACGTTATGTATCTTTTGAATCTGAACTGGAATAAGTTACATTCTCTGTCTGTATGACCTTTTTGCATCTGGTGTATTTTATCTGATTAAATCAGATCTGTAACGATTTCTTCCCACTTTCTGTTCGAATGTTTTATCCAATGCTATGTATCTAACAATATGCTCTAACAATATGCAACCATATGCTAGATGTGTTTAGATTGAAAAAATTCGGGAGTTAATGAATTTTGGAAAACCCTCTTTGTTTTTTTTTTGGATGCTAAAACAATCTTGAGAATCGACACCTTTCGGAGGATTTTTTCTTTCCTTGTTTTCCTTTTGGTTGAGAATGGGCTACCCCTTTTCCTTAGTCAAGGTCTATGACAAATTTAGAGTTTTACCTTACAGAAAACTTTTATCCTTTTGTACCTTCTGTGTGTGTAAATTTCCTAAGTCTTTATGCTTTCGGAATTCGGGGATTGTTGTGTGTTGTTGTTTGACATTTGAAACCCTGAAACCTTGAAACCCGAAATCCCGAAGTGTTGGTTCCACACCCTTTTACCTTTCAGAATTAAGGAATGGTTGTGCGATGTGGTTTGACATTTGAAACCCAGAAACTGGAAATCCCAAAGTGTTGGTTCCACACCCTTTTACATTTCGGAATTCGGGTGGTTGTGTGATGTGGTTTGACATTTGAAACCATGAAACCCCGAAACCCAAAATCCCAAAGTGTTGGTTCCACACCCTTTCACCTTTCAGAATTCGGGAATGGTTGTATTATGTGGTTTGACATTTGAAACCACAAAACCCCGAAACTCGAAATCCTGAAATGCTAGTTCCACGTTCTTTTCTTTTCACGATTTTAGGATTTGTTTGTGTTTAATGTTTGGCTTTTGAAGTCGCAGGATTTCGAATCCCAAAATCCTGAAATGCGGGATCCACTTTTCCTTTTCTCCTTTTTGAAATATTATTTATGTTGATATTTGGACTCTGGAACTCGTGAGATTTTGAACACCGAAACCCCGAAATACGGGTCTCTCCTTTCTTCTCTTTCGCTTTTTCGGAAGTTTGTTTATGTTGATGTTTGGAAAATGAAACTCATGAAGTTCCGAACCCCAAAGCCCCGAAGTATGGATCCCACCTTTCCTCTTTTTCTTTTTCATAGGTTTGTATCTGTTGATGCTTGGCTTCTGTACTCGCGAAAACCCAAAATCCAAAATCTCGAAGTGCTAGTCTTTTTCTGCGATTTCGGGAATTGTTGTGTGCTGATGTTGGCTGTTGTACTCACGAAATCCAAACATGTTGGTCACCTTTCACAATATCGGGAGTTGTTGTGTGCTGATGTTTGAGTTTTGTATTCACGAAATCCTGAACCCTGAAACCCCGAAGTGCTCGACATATTTTCGCAATTTCAGGAAATGTTGTGTGTTGATGCCTGGCTCTTGTACTCGCGAAACCCTGGGCCTGAACAGGGACACATTAATTGCTTAGTATATATTCTGATTTATGAAAAAAATCTAATAAATCTTGTGGATTAAAAACAAAAATCTTTTCTATTTTGTGTTGAATAATGGGAGCCCAAGAAGGTGCAGAAATCAGTGTGGAAGAGAATCCGTGACAAGGACCACCTAGAGATCCAAGATAGAACAGTGATGGAAGCTCACCCACAGAGGTGTTGGAAACAATGAGAAACCTTATTGTTGAACTATAGGTTTTCAAGGCCGACAATGAAAAATTGAAGAAAGCACAACAGGAACAACAAGAGATAAATGAATTCCCGTTGCATAGTATAGTAACTAAGAAAATCCCAAAATATGATAACCCCGAGGACGAGGTCAGCAGAAGGGCCTCAAAGAATTCTAGTGCAAAAACAGAAAAATGAGACAGTTCGTCTGAAGGGACACCTTCAGCTAAAGACAAAACCATACCAGACAAAAAAAGAAAACAAAGAGACCACCTTGAAGGAGAATTTAAAAAGATTAAACCAACTAATTTTGATGGAGAGTCTAGGATAGGAGAAGAAGTCGAGGCATGGTTGTTGGACATCAAAAAATACTTCCAAATCTACAACTATTCTAGCAACATCAAGGTCAGAATGGCCATCTACAATCTGAAGGGGAAGGCCAACATTTGGTGGTAGGACCTGAAATTGGCCAAGGGCCTAAAGGAAAAATAGTTGGAATGGTCCGACTTCAAGAAGTATTTTAAGAAACAATACATTTATGAAATCTATTATGAAAGAAATAAAAAAGAATTTTATGAATTACGACTCGGACAAATGACGATGGATGACCTTATAAATAAATTTATGAAACTACTAAGGTTCATACCCTACATCCAGGAGGATAAGGTAAAAATCCAATGATTTTTAAGCTGATTACCACAGTCCTACAGGGACATAATTGAGTTTGACAACCCCAAATCCTTGAGTGAGGAATTTAGGAAGGTACGAATGTGCTATGACCAATATAAACAGCGGGTAGACTTTCCCAAGACCTAGAAGGATAAGAAGCAAGATTGAATGCACCAACAGAAGAAGGGATACCAACCAACTCCTTATCAAAATGCATCAAAGAGTTTCCCAAGGAAGGATTTTCACTCCAATCATCCAAATACGCAAGGTAGTAATAAATCGGTAAACTTGGGAATGAAGAAGTTTGGGGACAACTCTTGCGAGACATTAAAATGTTGGGATTTTGGAGAGCCTCACCTAAGGAGGAACTATCCACATCTAATTGCAGTAAACAGCACTGCTGTCCACAATTTACAGGAAGCCTCGATAGTGGGAGACATGGGCAGAAGTCTGCATCGGATAAATGCAGCCATAGATGGTCGACAAGCTGACCACCAGTCCTCGGTGGTAGAAATCGAAGGTAAAATCCATGACACTCAAATTTCTATTTTAATTGAACCTGTAGCTACATTAAGTTATATTACTCCCGATGTAGTAGAGTTGAATAACTTAAGAAACAAAAGTACAAAAAATATTGGCTGGTACAACTAGCAACTGGTGCTAAAAGAAAAGTAGTTAACCTTATTTCTTATTTTGAGTTCATCTTAGATGGTCAAAAGATAAGGACCAATCTAAACATCCTAAGACTAGGATCTTATGATATGCTTATCGGGATGGATTGGTTGGAACAACACAAAGCAGTACTAGACTGTTATAGAAAGACACTTAGCTATAAAGATAATTTTGGCACTATTAGGACAGCCCAAGGCATACCAAATCCTATGTCAGTCAGACAAGTTTTATCGATGCAACTCAAGAAATGTATTAGAAATGGATGTCAAGTCTATGCCATCTAAGTGACAAATCTAATAGAAAATCAAGATAAGCCCAAGTTAGAAGACTTTGCTGTCCTACGTGAATTCAGAGACATGTTCATTGACGAGATACCGGAACTACCTTCTAGAAGAGAAATAGATTTATCCATAGACCTACTACCCGGATCAACCGCTATCTCAAAATCACCCTACAGAATGATTCTACTAGAACTAACGGAATTAAAAATACAATTACAAGAATTGTTGGACAAAGAGTATATCATACCAAGTGTCTCGCCATGGGGAGCACCAGTTCTTTTTGTGAAAAAGAAAGACGGTACTCTAAGACTATGTATTGATTATAGGAAACTAAACAAAGTGACCATTAAGAACAAATATCCCTTACCAAAGATAAATGATCTGTTCGAGCAAGTTGGTGGGGCCAAGAACTTCTCAAAATTGGATTTACGATTCGGTTATCATCAAGTTAGGATAAAGGACCAAGACATAAACAAAACAGTTTTTCGAATAAGATACAAACACTACGAGTTTGTAGTCATACCTTTCGGACTCACTAATGCACCAGCCACATTTATGTGCTTGATGAAAAACATTTTCAGCCAGTACTTAGACAAGTTCGTAGTAGTATTTATCGACAATATTCTAGTCTATTCTAAAACAGAGGAGGAACATGATGAACACCTAAGAATAGTTCTGCAAACACTAAGGAAACACAAGCTATACACAAAATTCGATAAATGTGACTTTTATCAAAAGGAAATACAATATTTAGGACAAGTCATTTCCTCGAAATGTATTGTCGTAAACCTGGAAAAGATAAAGGCCATTATGGAATGGACAGTGCCTAAGGATGTGGCAGATATCCGGTCATTCATGGGAATCATCGGATATTATCGCAGATTTATAGAAGGGTTCTTCAAGATAGCCTACCCTATCACTTCATTACAAAATAAAGGGACCAAGTTTAACTGGTTGCAAAAGTGTCAAGACAGTTTTAACAAGCTAAAAGAATTATTGACATCAGCGCCCATTTTGAAGGTAACAGACCTAGATAAAGACTTCACAGTATGTGTCAATGCAAGTAAAGAGGGACTAGGTGGTGTTCTAACTCAGGAAGGGCACGTGATTTGTTATGAGTCCCACAAATTAAAAGAACACGAGCGAAATTATGTCACTCATGACTTAGAATTGGCAGCAGTAATTCATGCTTTAAAAATGTGGCAACACTATATAATGGGCAGAAAATTCTTACTATTGATAGATAACAGTGGGGTGATATATATGTTCAACCAATCAGACCTTAATGCAAGACAAGCAAGGTGGCTAGCCTTCTTGAGTGAATTCAACTTCGAGGTCAGACATATCAAGGCTAAGGAAAATAAAGTGCCAGATAATTTAAGCCGTAGAATCCATGGGTTATTTGAGATAAATGTCAGCAGGGCAGAAAGTGATCTGGAACAAAGAATAAGAATGTCATGTGTTAATGACATGAATTACACTAAGATGATGGAAGAATTTCAAAATAGCATCGCAAACCTAGATAAACCAGATATAAGTATCGACAAGAAAGGACTTTTAAGATTTAAAAATAGATTGTACATACCACATTCAACAGAGTTAAAATTAACTATTTTAGACAAAGTGCATAAGAAACCGTATTCTGGCCATCCAGGTTACCAGAAGACAATAACAACACTCAGAAAACTATTTTACTGGCCTAACATGAAAGGTGAAACAACACAATACTTGGATAGGTGCCAATATTGTCAGCAGGTTAAGGCCGAACACCAGTATCCAACTGGCCTATTACAACCATTACCAGTACCAGAATAGAAATGGGAGACCATATCACTAGAATTTATAACAGGTTTGCCAAAAAATCAGAAATAGAATGATTCAATCATGGTGGTAATCGATAAACTCAGTAAGTCTGCACACTTTATTCCTGTAAAGTCTACTTTTAAAGCTATTAATATTGCTGAAATATCCATGAAAGAAATTTTTAGACTACATGGTATTCCTAAAATGGTGATTTTAGATAGAGACATAAAATTCACATCTGCTTTTTGGAAGGAATTGTTTGCAGGGCTAAATACTAATTTAAATTTCAGTACGAGTTATCATCCACAAATGGATGGACAGACCGAAAGGACAAACCAAATCATAGAGGATATGCTTTGCATGTATGTAAGAACAAATCCGAACAAGTGGGAAGACTACCTACACTTGGTAGAATTTGCATATAACAATGGGTACCAAACTTCGACTAAGTTGAGCCCCTTCGAAATACTGTACGACAGAAAGTGTACAACTCTAATTAGCTAGAATAAAATGGCTGACAGACTCATGGTTGGACCAGAGATGCTCCAAGAAATGGAGAACATGGTAAGGAAGGTACTATAGAACTTGAAAGAAGCACAGGACAGACATAAGAGCTATGTAGATCAGAAAATAAGACACTTGGAATTTCAAGTGGGAGACCATGTTTATTTGAAGGTCAAAGCCCAAAACAGCTCGCTAAAGTTGGGGAACTGTGCCAATCTGGCACCCAGGTTTTGTGGGCCCTTCGAGCTACTGGCTCGAATTGGACCTATAGCATATCAGCTTGCACTTCCAGCTAATCTAAGAATTCATAATGTATTTAATGTTTCTTTGTTGAAAAAGTATATTCATGACCCTACTCATATGATTGATTGGAACTTGGTGCAGGTAGAACCCGAAGGCAAGTTCCATGTGGAACCCCTGTGCATTCTGGACCGGAGAGAAATAGCACTTCGGAATAGAGCCGTCCCTCAGGTAAAGGTGAAATGGAAGCACTTTAGTCCTGAGGAGGCCACTTGGGAATTGGAGGGAGATTTGCGAAAATCTCATCCAATCCTATTCCAGGAAAGGAACAAACACTGAGGACAATGTTTTACTGAAGGGGGAAAGGATGTGACATCCCAAAAGATAAAATATTTTTTATTTTTGAAATAGGCTGGAAATTTATTTCTGTTTTTGGCAAATTCGAATTTGGAAATTTTTTGCCATTTATGGAAATTTCGAATTTCAAATTTAATAATTGTATTTAATTACTGTGACTATTGGGCAGATATATGTTTGGACTCAACTAACTATTTAACTATGACACTTGTATCACAACAAAATATTTATATTAATTGCAGGAGGACAAATGTAACAGCCATGTTAAAATCAGCTGACCATGACTCCATGAGTGGGGGAACATGTTGGAACTGCCTCTAGGATGATTATGGGAAGTGGAAAATCAAAGATTTGGCCATTGGCAGCCCCTGAAAATTAGGGATTAAGAAAGCTGTGAAAATCCCTAAAGGAGGGAAAAATACCTGGGAATTTTTTTTGATAAATAGCATATGCGAAGAGGCAGGACGCTGCCATGTATGCTGGGAAAGAGTTTTGAGCTCTCTTTCTATTATGAACACTGCAGACTGAGTGTGAGGAAAGAGGAGCCTATTGAAACAAAATTGCCTTGCTATTATGAGCACTGTTAAATAAGTATGAGGCAAGGGGATAGCTATTAAAAAATCTAGAATATTGCTCAGGAGTCTCCAAGTTCGCACTCAAGGATTCATGGTCAGGCTAGGGGGTGAATCAGGCAAGTAGATTTGGCTACCCTATTCTACAGTTGGGAGGAACGTGGTTGTTGCCTTTGTCTTTCCACGGTTTGGATTTAGATATGTTGATCTACCCCTCTCTATTATGAACAGTTATGTCTTTTGATGTTATGTATCTTTTGAATTTGAATTGGAATAAGTTACATTCTTTGTCTGTATGACCTTTTTGCATCTGGTGTATTTTATCTGATTAAATTAGATTTGTAACGATTTCTTCCCACTTTCTGTTCGAATGTTTTATTCGATGCTATGTATCTAACAATATGCAACCATATGCTAGATGTGTTTAGAATGACAAAATTCGAGAGTTAATGAATTTTGGAAAACCCTCTTTGTTTTTTTTGGATGTTAAAACAATCTTGAGAATCGATGCCTTTCGGAGGATTTTTTCTTTCCTTGTTTTCCTTTCGGTTGAGAATGGGCTACCCCTTTTCCTTAGTCGAGGTCTATGATGAATTTAGAGTTTTACATTACAGAAAACTTTTATCCTTTTGTACCTTCTGTGCGTGTAAATTTCTTAAGTTTTTGTGCTTTCGGAATTCAGGGATTGTTGTGTGTTGTTGTTTGACATTTGAAACCCCGAATCCCCAAAACCTGAAATCTCAAAGTGTTGGTTCCACAACCTTTTACCTTTCAGAATTCAGAAATGGTTGTGTGATTTGGTTTGACATTTCAAACCTCGAAACCCCGAAACCCAAAATCCCGAAGTGTTGGTTCCACACCCTTTTACCTTTCAAAATTCAGGAATGGTTGTGTGATGTGGTTTGACATTTGAAACCCCAAAACCCGAAATACCAAAGTGTTGGTTCCACACCCTTTCACCTTTTGGAATTCGGGAATGGTTGTATGATGTGGTTTGACATTTGAAACCCCGAAACCCCGAAACCCGAAATACCGAAATGTTATTTCAACGTTCTTTTCTTTTCGTGATTTTGGGATTTGTTTTTGTTTGATGTTTGGATTTTGAAGTCACGGGATTCTAAATCCCAAAATCCCAAAATGCAGGACCCACTTTTCCTTTTCGCCTTTTTGAAAGATTATTTATGTTGATATTTGGACTCTGGAACTCACAAGATTTCGAACCCAGAAACCCCAAAATACGGGTCTCTCCTTTCTTCTCTTTCACTTTTTCGGAAGTTTGTTTATGTTGATCTTTGGACACCGGAACTCCCGAAGTTCCAAACCTTGAAGCCCAGAAGTACGGATCCCACCTTTCCTCTTTCACTTTTTCGGAGGCTTGTATCTATTGATGCTTGGCTTCTGTACTCGTGAAAACCCGAACTCCGAAATCCTGAAGTGCTATTATTTTTCCGTGATTTCGGGAGTTGTTGTGTGATGATGTTGGATGTTGTACTCATGAAATCCTTACCTCTGAAATCCCGACATGCTGGTCACCTTTCGCGATATCAGGAGTTGTTGTGTGTTGATGTTTGACTTTTTTATTCACGAAATCCCGAACTCCGAAACCCCGAAGTGCGCAACATCTTTTCACAATTTTAGGAAATGTTGTGTGTTGATGCCCGACTCTTGTACTCGTGAAACCCCGAATCCCGAAAACCCCAAAATGATGGCCCACAGTCGTTCCATATTTCAGATTTTGGCAAACAACAGGGTTCTCTATTTTGTTCGGCACTTGTGATCAACGAAACCCGATTGACCTCTGTTTCTTCACAAAGCTGTAGGAACCTAGAAGAAACTTATTGTTATGGAAACAACTCTATTAATATAATGAATGGATTGGTAAAAGAACATTGGAGAATCTTCATTTTGGAGAGAGGTATGGAAGTAACAGACCTGTTTACAAGTCGCTTGTATAGTTAAGTCCGTGCTGGTGTTATAGACATCATCAAATAAGAATATATTGGTAATTTTTACAAGACTTTAAATAACATTGAAGGGATGAGTATACACTTATTGTATCATCGGGTAGGAATTTTTAAGTTTCATAGTAAGGACAATCAACAACAGTAAGGTCTCTAACAAACTTTCAGACTCAAACTTTATAACATGAGACTTAATTTCTTGAATCTCGAAACTATGCAAGGATAATTGTACAAATAATTATTTTTTTTATGATGGTTTTTGAGGTACATTACATATGGTATCAGAGAAAAAGTTACAACACTAGGCCTGAACAGGGCCACATTAATTGCTTAGTATATATTCTGATTTATGAAAAAAAACTAATAAATCTTGTGGATTACAAACAAAAAGTTTTTATGTTTTGTGCTGAATAATGGCAGCCCAAGAAGGTGCAGAAATCAGGGTGGAAGAGAATCTGCAAGAAGGACCACCTGGATATCCAAGATAGAACAATGATGGAAGCTCACCCACGAAGGTGTTGGAAACAATGAGAAACCTTATTGTTGAACTACATGTTTTCAAGGCCGACAATGAAAAATTGAAGAAAGCACAGCAGGAACAACAAGAGATAAATGAAGTCCTGTTGCATAGTATAGTAACCAAGAAAATCCCAAAAGATGATAACTTTGAGGAAGAGGTTAGCAGAAGGGCCTCCAAGGATTCTGGTGCAAAAACATAAAAATGAGATAGTTCATCTGAAGGGACACCTTCAGCTGAAGACAAAACCATACAAGACAAAAAAAGAAAACAAACATACCACCTTGAAGGATAATTTAAAAAGATTAAACCAATTACTTTTGATGGAGAGTCCAGGATAGGAGAAGAAGTTGAGGCATGGTTGTTGGACATCAAAAAATACTTCCAAATCTACAACTATTCCAACAACATGAAGGTCAGAATGGCCATCTACAATCTGAAGGGGAAGGCCAACATTTGGTGGTAGGACCTGAAATTGGCCAAGGGCCTAAAGGAGAAATAGTTGGAATGGTCCGACTACAAGAAGTATTTTAAGAAACAATACATTTATGAAAGCTATTATGAAAGAAAGAAAAAATAATTTTATGAATTACGACTTGGACAAATGATGATGGATGAACTTATAAATAAATTTCTGAAACTACTAAGGTTCGTACCCTACATCCGGGAGGATAAGGTAAAAATCCAACGATTCTTAAGATGATTACCACAGTCCTATAGGGAAATAATTGAGTTTGACAACCCCAAATCCTTGAGTGAGGAATTCAGGAAGGTACGAATGTGCTATGACTAGTATAAACTGTGGGTATACTTTCCCAAGACCTGAAAGGATAAGAAGAAAGATGGAATGCACAAGTAGAAGAAGGGATACCAGCCAACTCTTTATCGGAATGCAGCAAAGAGTTTCCCAAGGAATCATTTTCAGTCCAATCATCCGAATACGCAAGGTAGCGGTAAATCAATAAACCTGGGAATGAAGAAGTTTGGGGACAACTGTCGCGAGCCATTAAAATGTTGGGAGTATGGAGAGCCTCACCTAAGGAGGAACTTTCCATGTCTAATTTCAACAAACAACACTGTTGTCCACAATTTACAGGAAGCCTCGACAGTGGGAGATGTTGTTCCAGAGTCTGTACTTAAGGCTTAGAGGTACAGTGTCTAGGCATCCGAAAGTGAGTAAGGGGTAAAGAAGGAATAAATGTCAACCTTCGGGCTGATTTATGAGTTGTCATTGTCGAGCTTCTAACTGTTCCTGGATGTTTATGTCCCTTTCAATCGCTGCCCATGAATGTTCAAGTTCAACTCGTCTAGTGGTTGTTTTAATAATAGTATCAAAAAGGTTCAAGGCAATATGTGTTTGATCTGATAGTTCTGGTTCGATATTAGGCTGTCTTGTCACAGGGACAGTCATAGAGGAACAAAATGATAATAAAATCTCAAAAATTTTAGGTGTTGTCTCAATTTCGGTTGTATAAAGGAGAGTTTATAGCTCCAGTAGTGAAAATAGGGTGCAAACCAAAGGCCCTTTCCTGTAACTGAGTTATATTTTAATAAAGATGTATGAGGTGTGAGAAAAACATTAAGTTGTCTATCATGTAAGGCTCCTATCAAGGGAGAATCTCACTTATAAATAGAAGAAGAAAAAGTTAAAGAAATAACCTCATGAAGCATAAAATATATATAGAAATCCAATGTGTTCACTGGTCTTATACCTGCTGATAGCCGATACAGAGGAAAAACGACAAACAATATAGAAAACTAAAATGTATTCACTATAGTAGAGGTTGTACTAAGTTATAGCAAAACATTCACCAGATAAATATATGAAATGAAATGAAATATGAAATACAAGGAAACAATCTCATAACACATTCATGACGGAATTGAGAATCTTCGGATTTGCTTTATATTAACTCTCAAGGTAGAAAATCTCTATTACAATCGACCCAAAAAGGTCCAGCCTTTGTTCCTTCCTTCTATTGTATATTTATACAAATTTACATATGATGGAATCTCAATCGTTCCAGGGTTTTCAGTTACAACAAGAAGGAGATAAATCGTTTCATTTCCTTATCCTCTTTCTTTATTTGGTACCAAAATCTTACCCCCTCGCATGCTCGGTACAAGTGACACATTTTTCAACCAGCCGAGATATCAACCTTGAAGGTTCCGCTTGACAATTGGTCTAAAAAATGTAACAATCTTTGACTAATTTTGACAATCTTTCTTCCATCTGTCGGTTTAGGATGTCGATAGCGCACAATCGCACACTTGGTTTAATAATCCATTTATCTATTTGAACTATGTCTTCCAGAGTTACTTGTGAGACTTCGACCAAATCTCTTTCTTCTTCCTCATTTATATCAAGCGAGAGTTTTTCCATATTCATTTGGACCAGTGTCTTAGCATTACTCTCGCTATCCATGCCTAACCGCTTTCCATATATAGAACCAAAAGCCTCTTCACAGGATTTCCTTACATTCTTGGCTTGCAATTTGCCTTCCGATATGTTGCACTCCCATTCTTTCAACAAAATATTACCTCGGGTCTTTTCCAAAATGGAAAACATGGAACTTTTTCCCGATTCCCTGTTTACTGTAGCTATTATAGCCTCTTGAAATGTGATCCGAGCTACTCCAGCTTCTCTCTCTCTGATAGATAGGCTTTCTGATACTTGATCAATAAGCAGACAGTTGTTCTGAATCATCTCCACCTTGGCAAGTAAACTTTGTTGGGCTGCAGAAACTCTGCTCCGAATCTCAAAACCCTGGGACTCAAATATCCCGATATTTATAACTTGGCTTTCGACGAACTCTAGCCTAACCTGTAGCTGCCCTATCAAGTCTCTTTGTTGGCCTGCCTATATTTGAATAGTATGAGCTACCAGCTCTCTTGTTCGAGATTATCTTTGAGCATCTCAATTTCCTTTTTATCGGCCATTCTCTCTTGTTCTATTCCTGTGTCCGCCTGGTCCTTGGAGACTTCTTCTGCGGTGGCTAGTTTAGCTTCTAAGGTTTTGATGACGTGATTTTTTCGCTTCAGCTGATTTTTCAAAACCTCGACTGAAAATTGGTTTGCTGTAGCATACACCCCTAATGTTCCAGCTATTTATGTCGCAAACTCTTCTTTCTTGTTATCTTTCCCATCGATCAATACCTTAAATTTTTTGGCCGTTGATTCTACTTCTTGGTAGAATTCTCTTTTTACCACAACTTTTCTCTTTTTGTCAAAAAATAACTCATTTGGAGGGAGCTCTTCCATCCTTATTGGTCTCAATTCCTCATTGAAAATCCACCCTGCATCTATGTTCCATTTAGTTGATTGTAAGGGAGTAATGGAGGTGATGGGATTTCCGATCTGCTTAGTTGATTGGCCTGGGGTGGCAACTGGAGTCATATTTTTTGGTAGAACGAGAGTTTTCATTTCTGTTTTCTGTTTCCTAGTTTGCTCCTCCCCGTCCCGGTGTTCTTCTTGTTTGGGTGATGGATCTTCGGAGCCTTTGGCTTCTTTTTGCTGCACCTCTGCTATTATGGGATTCTCACCCTGCAAAAATGGTGGAAGACAACTCCGCTGATGTTCTTGGAATTTTAAAACAGCGGCCCTCTCTTCAGGTGCCAGGGCTTGTATCCAAGCCAAAACCTCGGCATAAGATCTCATGCCTCGGAAAATGTCATCCAAAGGTGAATTTTTGTGCTCAAACCTTTTCAGCCCGCAACTGGCTAAGTGATTACTTACGACCCTATGTGGATCGTGCTTCTTAAATTCGATATGAACCAAGTTCAGGTCTTCCAGGGATGCTGCCTCAGATTTAGCATGCCCGAAATCTAAAAAAGAATATGAATTTAAATGAATAGGAAAAGGTGGCCATACCTTCTTAGAATATCCCTTAAGTTCTTTGATTACGCCACCAATTACTGTTTGCCTGACAAATTCACGGCAAGCCATCCTATCGGGTATGAATAATGGTAAGGCATGCAGAGGAACAAAAGCGTCGAAAACCCTGAGATATGAAAAATTTTCTTCCACGTACCAGTCAGCTATACTGCTCAGATTTACCACAATGTTGTCTGAGATCCTGGGTGGCATGTGGCCGAAAATAGTGATATGCAACAGGACCATTACCCAATTAAAAATTTCATACACGAAATCTGAAGCTTTGTCTTCCCACAACTTTGAATGGTAGATGTGGATGGGCTCAACCTCTGATGGAGTCTAGCTCCAACTCATTAAGGGAAAAGGCGTCAGAAAACACACGACGTCCATGATATACACCGACATAAAGAATGAAGAAATCTTTCCGCTCTATTTCTGTGCTCGATACTCTGTAACTCAACTAGTCAAACTATCAAATAGCAGTTTAGCCCAGTCGAAGGAACAACCTTTGGCGACTGTGTGGATTAGAGGCACCCACTGAAGGAAAAAATGTGTGGTGTCCTCTCTCCCATATAACCTGCAGGTCATCACAGCGATATATTTGAACTGTGGTTCCAGAGAAGAGATTGAGTATATACCATTACTGTCCACCCTGAACTTCACAGGGTGTGAAACCCAATCTTTGATTAAACAAGACATACTCTTGTTGTATTTCACACATTCGTTCTGTTTAAATTTCTCTAGGAATTTGGCATTGTAAACAAAGTCCGACACGGCTGGAAGCTTGTACATAGCTTGCAACTGTTCAGGTCTGAAAGTCCTAATGGTGACCCTCTGCTCGTTGATAATGGTTCTGGTTGGTATATCTACATGGTCTAATACCCACTGTACCATATCGTAGTAAGGGAGAAGAGGTGGCCTAGCTGCTACTTTGTGCATTTGAGCCTGGACGACGATCTTATACTTGGTGATCAGGTCATCTTTTTCATTTTCACTGGAATCATCTGAAACATCTACCAATTCGCACTGTCAAACCTCAGAAATATACGACTAGGTCCTGACAGAGTCGACACTTCAAGGTGAAGTATCAGAAACTTTGTCTGAACCCTACCCTGAAACTTCAATAGTGGCTTTAGAAGCTTTTCGCGGGGCCATGGCGGGGAATTCTACTTTAGCTCTTCTGCGATAAAAATATGTATACATATAGAAATTAGTTCGCTTAAGAAAAGTTGCTCTGTGTAGAATAGAAATGAATCTTGTGACAACAATTAAAAGATCGATGCCTTCAACCATTTAAAACTAGGTCATCCTTAGGAACCAAATGGTCAAATCGTTCTTAAAAAACAAATTTAGCAATAAAAATCAAATCCTTTCTTATCGATTCGCCCCATTTTCAATTAATCTCATAAATTTTGATAGTTCGTAATGCAAGTTGGCGCAAGGAAAATTTAAGATTGCCTTGTAGACTGTGCATGAATCAAAACACGGGAAATAGTGGCTTAGCTTAATTAATTAGGTTTTATTAACTTAAATTAATATTTCGGTATTCGCTTCATCGAGAGTTTTCACTCTAACCCTTCCATCCTCTAAAACCCGAGACTACGATAATTAGTTTTAGTTAATAAAACGCAACCAAGATTAAGAGTTTTAATTAATCATGTTTAAAAAAAATATTGTGATTTCGCGACTCGGGGCTTCAAAGGGAAAGCTTCCAGAAGGAGCGCATACCGAGTTGCGAAATCGCAAGATCACGACTTCGCGACTCGGGGCTTCGAAGGTAAATATTCTAGGAGGAGCACATACCGAGTTGCAAAATCGCGAGATTGCGACTTCACAACTCGGGGCTTCGAAGGTAAATCTTCCAGGAGGAGCGCATACCGAGTTGCGAAATCACGAGATCACGAGGATGTGATATATTTAATTAGAAGATAAAATCAAGTTGAGTGCTTAATTAATTTGTTTTAAAATGTATCGCGGCTTCGTGACTCGGGGCTTCGAAAGTAGAGCTTTTGAGGGAACAACATGACGAGTTGCAAACCCCCGATAGAACTCAACCATGAGTATCTTTTTTCCTTTGACCTGAACCCAGGTTACTAAAACAAGAGTCTCACGACTTCAGATATCGGGGTTATGATGGTAAGATTTTTGGAGTTAGTAAATGCCGAGACACGAAATCTCGATGATGCTTAACCATAGTTTAGAGAATCTTTACTCTAGCTACTGACCTGGGTAAAAATTTAAAGTTATTTCACCGTTTTTCTCTTCGGGACTTGTGAACTATGTGATATATAACACCCGACATGCGAAATCCCGAGGTAAGAAAAGGGGAAAATCATTTGAAAAAAAAATAGAACTCACCTTGAGAGTATGATAACCGTCACTGCTTGCGTGATGAGACTTCTGAAACTTTGGGGGAGATAGAGAAAAAACGAAAACCAACTTTCGACATCAAGCATTAAGATATAAAGTTTAAAATAGGCTAAAAAACAAAGGTGGCTCCAACATAGGCTCCAGCTAGGGCTCTCATTTTCCTGCAAGACGAGAAGAATAGTAGACCATGTGCCTATTTTGGGTAAATGGAGTCAATGGATTTAATCCAGCGAAAATGTTCCTTAGAACAGGATGCCGAAGGGGAAAGGGATTTCATTTTTTACCTTTGAAAAGATTTTCAAAACTCAGATACTTTTTAAACTTAGTTGTAGTTCCTTTCATGACTTCCTCCTTCCCGTTACTAAATTCAGGTCTGCATTAAGACAATCAAAACAGTTCTAGGAGACCCAACAGATCTTGTGGCTATTGGCTTGCATCAAAAGAAGAAAATTATATGTTTTTAATTAGGAAGCCCTGTCTGAACTTGGGATGTAGATCATGTTTTGAAAAAATTAGTTACCAGAGTAGAGTGATATTCATATATAACAGCTGATCCAGGTGGATATTGGTGGCCACCCACCATTTCCAAATGGCTCAAAACCGTTTTCTGGCCATTTTGGCAATTTACTATTTTTAGCAGGTTTTAACTTCCGGGGCCATTTTGAGGGTCCAAATGAAGGTTTTTCGAGATCAAGGTTCTCAATGATATCCAAAGGAATAAGTGAGCCCCCAAAATGAATCCCCTCGAAAATACCTTTCCAACGAGCTATCACACGGCTAAAACGGAGATCATATACAAAAGTTACGACCCCGGGAAGTTGATGTACTCACTTACCCAAATGGGGCCCACATGACTTTTAGCGCTTCATCTCCTAGGGTTAGGTTTTTGGATTTCTAGGAATTTTGGCATTCCCGTTTATTTTAAAAAGGCCTCTAGAGCCTCATTGTAATCATCTTCTCATAGATGCGAGTAGCCGTCACATCTCTTCTCAGAGATAAGCTACCACCATTCTAGCGAGTCTTTCACTCTGTAATTTTACAGTCTCTGTAAATTTAATTCATTAATAGAAATCATGTATTACTGTATATTTGTGACTCATTTTATATTTCTGCTATATCTCTGTTATATTGTTGTCTCTCTTGCAATATCTCTGAATATTTCTATGTTATATCTCCGCTCTCAGTTCATGCCGAAAATAATCCGGATCAGTGGTATCAGAGCAGGCTTCTCTTGATTGTTTTTTTTCAGTGCATGTCCCTGATGAGGTCCGAGTATAGAAAGTTGGGTCTAGAGCTTGTCTCTCTTGAAGACAATCTCTCTCGCACACCCAAGAAACCCTCAATGGCGGAAGAAAAGAAAATCGATGGAGCAGACGATCCTATCAAT
>SNQJ01S0135669.1:50314-72619 GCA_010110895.2 Picea sitchensis
GGAAATAATTTTTTCCTTCGAGAGCTGAGACGCTGAATGGCCCATACCAGAGGTGATCAAATTTACCATGTTTCGTTGTTTCTTCACTCCTTTCATCCCACCTTAATACTAAATCACCTGGGAGGAAGTCTCTGTCCTTTGCCCTACGGTCGAATAATGCCTTCATGTCATCTTGTACTTCTGCAACCTTTCATCTACTTCGACCCTGTGTTGTTGAACCTCGATTAGCTGATTAATCCTCCTGGGGACATGATTAGGCTCTTATTTCTGATCTTGCCACAATTTCATCACGGGGAGCGCTAGATTTATAGGTAACATCGCATCTGTCCCATATACCATCTGAAAAGGGAACATGCCGATAGAATTTTTAGTGCCTATGAGATTCACCCACAAGGTGTACTTCAAATGCACATGCCAAGACTTTTTCTTTTCATCCAACACTTTCTTAATTATATTGACCAGGCTCTTGTTAGATGACTCATCCAGTCCATTTCCTTGGGGGTAATACGCTATGGAATGGACAAGGACAATATTATACTTTTGGTAGAAGCTGATCATAGCCATAGATTTGAAATCTTGGGCATTATCCGTGACTAGCTTTCGGGGGCAGCCAAATATTGACAAAATATTATCTTCTAAGAAATCTATTACCACCAAGTTAGTAGCCCTTTTGGTTGGAATAACTTCCACCCATTTAGTAAAGTAGTATGTGGAAGTTAGGATCCATTTGTGTTGGGTGCTAGAATGTGGATTAATCTCGCCTATAAAATCTAGCCCCCATTGCTGAAAGGGGGCTTCTGTTTTGACTGGAACTAAAGGTAGTGCCGGGAGTTTTTGTTTGCCTGCAAATAGTTGAGAAGGGTTACAGGCTCGGACCTTAGCGTTAACGTCTGAGAAAAGTTTTGGCAAGTAATATCCAACCCTCATAATTTTGTAAGATGTGACCCTCCAAGCGTGATGTCCTCCACACAATCCTTCGTGAAATTCACTTATAACCCTTTCTTTTTCCGATTCCACTAAGCAGACTAACAAGAAACCGAGTGGGTCTTTCCAATATAGTTGATTTTCGGCGATACAATACTTAACTGCATGAATCTTTAAAATCCTGGATTTTGATGGTGATAGTTCACTCGGGCATTTTAGAGTCAGTAGGTAGGATACTATGTTCCTGTACCAGTCTGATGATACAAATTTCTCTTCTATCCCGATTGGATTTGTTTGTTCATCAAGCTCGTTTATGTTCGTGTCTTGCTCACATTCTTGCAGGCAGTTTATACCCAGAGCTCCACAATTCGATTCAGCCAAAAGTTTGGCCAGGCCTTGTCCCTTTACCAGTTTAGTAGGTTTGATTTCCAGGTCAAATTCTTGAATCTTAGAAATCCATCATCCTCTTCTCCCATTGTTGTCCGGTTGTACCAAAATATCTTTGACATAACTGGTAGGTACATATGAAACTATCTTGGAGTGTAAAATGTATGTTCTGAATGCCTTCAATGCCTTTACCATGGCGTATGCTTGCTTCTCTATTATATCATATTTAATTTCTACATCTCTAAGGGTCTTGCTAAAAAAGGCTATCGGTTGTTCGAAACCTTCTTCATTCTTTTGGAGGAGCACTGCAGCGAGCATGTGTTTAGAGGAAAATGAGAAAATAAGAAAGTCTTTTAGGTAATTGGGGCTTGCCAACACAGGTGCCTCGCTTATGACCTTCTTAATATGGGTGAACGATGCTTTTTCCTCTGTCGTCCACTTTACTTCGCTGTTCTTTTTCAGCATATATGTGATCAATTTTACAATTTCAGCGAAATTTGGGATAAATCTTCGTCAAAAAATTATTTTTCCTAAGAAATATTTAATTTCTTTTACATTTCTAGGAATATTTATAGTGTCTATCACTTCAACTCTCTTGGATCAATATTAATTCCATCCCTAGATAAAATATGACCCGAAAGTTTACCTTCTTGCATGGCGAAGTGTGATTTCTTGGGATTTAAGGATAGACCAAACCTACGGAATTGTTCGAATGTTTGTTTAAGATGTACCAAATGCTCTTCATCGGATTTGGAGAAAATCGTCAAATCATCCAGATAGATGACTACGAACTTATCCCTCTCTCCGATGAAAGAGATGTCCATAGCGCATTGGAACGTGGCTCCTGCATTCATCAAACCAAAAGGCATTTTATCATACATGAATGTACCCCAAGGGGTAGTGAAAGCCATTTTTTATTTATCTTGTTCATTCATGGCAATTTGATTATATCCAGAAAAATCGTCAATCATGGACATTATGTTTGCTCCAACTACCTTTTCTAGCACGTGATCCATTTTACGTAGCGGATAGTTGTCTTTAAGAGAGGACTTATTTAGATATCTGAAATCCACGCACAGTCGAATTTCCCCACTCTTTTTTCTGACCAGGACCAGGTTCGCCACCCAGTCGGAATATCTCAGAGGTACTATAATTTTCGCCTCTAAAAGCTTCTTCACTTCTCTCTCGACCACAGGAAATAAAATGGGGTTGATCTGCCTAAGCTTTTGTGTAAAGGGTTTTACCCCGGGATTTAGAGGTATCTTGTGGTCGATCATAGTAGTGTTGTAGGTTCTTAACTCGTCGTAAAAAACATCTTTAAATTGTTTGAGGAGGTCTCTATACTTGCTTTTTATTTCGGGAGGGAGGAATTTAGATATTTTAACCATCTTGGACTCTTCCTTGGTTCCTATGTCACAGTCCTCAACCTCTTCTGGTTGGGGTTGTAAGGTGAATTTTACAGGTATGTCGTTTTGATCAAACAGTCTTTCCATAAAAATCAGTCCTTTTGGAATCTGGTTATTTTTTAGGACCAGCATGCGATGATTAGTGATTTTGTCTTGGAAATTTTGAGGATCCTCCCCTTCTTGAATGATCCATATATGGTCATTCTGATTTTCTTGATCAACACGAGTTTCGAAAAAATCGCCTATTACTTCAAGAAACTTCTTAATTTCTTCATCATCCTCAAAAACCTACCAGTGCTGGATGTTATCCGATACAGATGGTCTTTGTCTTATCTCTATGTGATACTTCAATTTAAAGGTTGTGGGAGGAGTGAAAGTTGAAGCCGCTTTAGCAAATGAATCATCCTGTAATTTTTCGGTGCATGGGATGAACTGGACATTCACAAAGGAGAAAAAGTTTTCCATTAGATCCCAGGCACAATTTCTATATGATCTTAATCTGGGATGCTTGGCCTGGTATTGTCGATTTATTTGTTTGACTATCTACTCTGCATCACTGTATACCTCTAGGTTTTTTTATTTTTAATTTATGATCCTAAGACCAAGGCTTCGTATTCACACACATTGTTAGTATAATCTATGTCCCATTGTAATCTGTAAGAAAAAGGGACAACGAACCTTTCTTCGGGTGCCACAAAAAACACTCCTACACCAGCTCCTTTGCATGACAAGGCACCATCAAAAAACATTTTCCAGATACCGGTGCTACAAATATCCCGTGTCATGTTACCTGACTCTTCATGTTCTATATCATTTTCCTCTGTGCAACCATCTAGACCATTGTCAAAAGATAAGATACAATTTCCTAAATCTTGATCTGCAATGTAAATAGGGAAATTGTTCCAATTTTTAGGGTTGCTTACTGTATATGCTAACCTCGTCTCCCCGTACAACCGAGTAAATTTCCCACCGAACACGGGAATTGTGGCGTACATCATATCCAGTTGAAGAGAACCCCCAAGCTTGGCTCCCCATGACCTAGACAACAATAGACCGTACTTGGGGGGAATATCAACAACGACCACATCCATCAAGACACTCTTAACTGGGACTTGTGCCAGGGTGACTACTAAATCCTTTATCATTCCCATGCATTTAAATTTTCTCGAATCGAATGAGTAAAGATATCCATAAGGTTTGGTTATCTGGAGGCCCAATCTGTCCATAATAATTTTAGGCATCACGTTATGTGAGGCTCCAGAGTCTAACATGAAATTATGTAGTAGTTGGTCGTACACGTTTAAGGTGATATAAAAGGGAGCAACAATATCTTTGGCTCCTTCAAAATGTGGATCAAAGGTGATGTTGGGCTTATCATCTTCCAGGTTCAAAACGTCAATTGTCTTTCTAGCTCTAAAACGCCTATCACTTTGGTAATCTTCTTTCGATGAAATGGGTTTTTCGCTAACTCTACCAGAGGAATTGGTATCTTAATTTTATTTATCTCGTTTTCGAAACTGAAAACTCCGCTCAATTTGTCTATTTCTCTAGCTGGGACTTCCAAATCCTTCTTTTCCAACTTATTTGTCTAGACTTCCTTATTACTCATGATCTTGGTTAAAGGTGTATTTGTATTAGCTACTTCGGTTTCCTTGGTTTGCGTCTCAACCTTCTCCACTTCGGGTTGTTGTGCGTTTACTACTTTCACTTTGCTGTTAGGTAACATGGTTTCTTTCAGGGTAGGCTCATAAATTTGACCACTTGGGAGAATTTTCTTGGGTTGAGTAGTTGAAACAGGCTTACTCTTAGATCTCAAGTTATAACTAGGTTGGACCTCAACCATTATCATATTAGTTTCTTCTTGATAACTACAGAGGTCAGTATAATCTCTTTCCTCACCTTCAATAGACAATTGTTGAGTGTTTAGATATTTTTCATAATCCTCTCTAGTCAGATAACGTTGTGTGCAGTCATCACCCAAGTTCGTTACATCATCATCTAAATCTCTGAAATCTTGGAGATCATTTACTCCCATAAAATTTTCATTCTTTAGGGGAGTTTGTATTTTCTGATCTTCATTTTTTATCTGTCTTTGTTGGTTTGGGGGGTTGGGATTCCTCCTGAAATCCTTTTTGGTGAAAGAATCGGCTTTGGCCTGTTCTAGCTCCATCCTGGATATTTTATTAGACAACTCCTTAATTATCCTGGCCATATCATCTACTTTGTCATCTGTGTATTTATTGAATCCTTACGGCCCTGCTTGTTCTCTAAAGCATCTAGTTTCTCAGTTTCCCATTTATACTTTAGCTTTTAACTTACCAGAAGCCATCATATTTGACTCAATTTCTACATCGTCATCTTGCATTCGGTTTAGAGTAGCTCCCCTTATTTCCCATAAAATAAATGCAAAATCTAGTTCGAAATCCCCCGCGAAAGTTACCTTGGCTGCGAGTTGGGATGGTTTAACCTCGACTGGGATTTTGTTATACAACTTGTTGAATCTTTGAATAAATTCCATAACTGTTTCTGAATTCTTTTTTCTTAAAGACCCGAACTCGGTTAAATAGTATAGGTGGTCCTTTCTTTCACCCCATTGTCTAAGGAAAGCATCTTCCAAGGCATCATAGGACAAGATAGATCCTGCAGGTAGACTCCGAAACCAAGTTTGGACCCGACCTTCGAAGGTTTGGACGAAAAGCATCGAATACACATCTTCATGTTCGAGACCTAGGATGTCCTCAAATTGATCAAATAAATTTATGTGTTCGGTCGCGATAAGATCTCCTTCCCCAATGAATTTAGGCAATTTTTTTATATAATTTTCGGGATGGTCATTCAGAGGAACGAGAAATACCAAAGGAGCATATCTTACTACCACTTTAGCAAAAACCTTGGGAGGGGGGGAAGGCCCTTGACCTCCAGCTCCTCCCCCAGGAGAACCCCCACCTCCTACTCCAAGAGGACCTCCACCACCTCCTTTGACAAACCCTCCACCTCCCCCTCCGGCGGCTACCATCGATATTAGTGGAAAGTTGTAAAGGGGGTTTTGGAATATTAAAAGTGAATCTTTACTTTCTTCGTGGGGTGAAAAATCCGAGGATGATTGGTCAGGGATGCGAGGGCTTGACTCTTCGGACCTACAAGAGATGAAATCAGGAGAACCAATGGGTGTGGAAACTAGGTGTGTGAAATATTCTTTGAGACAGGGTGCGGTCGCAAAATTTAACTGAAGAGTCAATGATATATCCACTGCAGATGAATTTTCTATAGGGTTTTTTCCTTTGTGTATTACGGAGGTTATCGGATGGGTTTCACTTCTAACTTCAGAGAAGTTTGATGTTAGATCCTTAGTGTCAAAAAGAGGATTGCGTGAAGTTGAAGGTTCAGAAGAACTCTTGGTCTTCGGTTGTGGGTATTTAAGCTGATAGACTGCAGGGGTCGGCTTAAGAGAGCCTCTCACCTTTAAAATATTCTCAGGATTGGTAACGGGTGTGGTCTGTTTACCATCCGGGTTTTGCCTGGTATTCCTTCGACTGGATGCTAGATTACTAAACGTGGAGTCGCCAAGTAAAAGATTGAAAAGCCTTTAAAAGGTGGTGCACTCTTTGTTCACTATCAAAGCGTGACACTTTCAACCAGAAAAAAAAAATGTCATTTTCCCAGGGAAAAACATTTTGTAACTTCGGTCCCTGGAAACGGTGCCAAAAAAGATGTTGTTCCAGAGTCTGTACTTATGGCTTAGAAGTACAGTGTCTAGGCATCCGAAAGTGAGTAAGGGGTAAAGAAGGAAGAAATGTCAACCGTCGACAAGAGAAGCTAGGGATGATTTCTGAGTTGGCGTTGTCTAGCTTCCAACTGTTCCTAGATGTTTATGTCCCTTTCAATTGTTGCCCATGAATGTTCAAGTTCAACCCGTGTAGTGGTTGTTTTAATATTAGTATCAAAAAGGTTCAAGGAAATACATGTTTGATCTGATAGTCTGGGTTCGATATTAGGCTGTCATGTCACATGGACAGTCATAGAGGAACAAAATGATAAGAAAATCTCAAAACTTTTAGGTGTTGTCTCGATTTCGGTCGTAGAAAGGAGAGTTTATAGCTCCAGTAGTGAAAATAGGGTGCAAACCAAAGGGCCTTTCCCATAACAGAGTTATATTTTAATAAATATGTATGAGGTGTGAGAAAAATATTAAGTTGTCTATCATGTAAGGCTCTTATCAAGGGAGAATCTCACTTATAAACAGAAGAAGAAAAAGGTAAAGAAATAACCTGATGAAGCATCAAATATATATATAAATCAAAAGTGTTCACTGGTCTTATACCTGTTGATAGCCGGTACAGAGGGAAAATGACAAACAATATAGAAAACTGAAATTTATTCACTATAGTAGAGGTTGTACTAAGTTATAGCGAAACATTCACCAGATAAATATATGAAATGAAATGAAATATGAGATACAAGGAAACAAACTCATAACATAGTCGTGACAGAATTGAGAATCTTCGGATTTGATTTATATTAACTCTCAAGGTAGAAAATCTCTATTACAATCGACCCAAAAAGGTCCATCCTTTGTTCCTTCCTTCTATTGTATATTTATACAAATTTACATATGATGGAATCTCAATCGTTCCAGGATTTTCAGTTACAACAAGAAGGAGATAAATCATTTCATTTCCTTATCCTCTGTCTTTATTTGGTCCTAGAATCCTGCCCCCTCGCATGCTCGGTACAAGTGACACATTTTTCCACCAGTTGAGATATCAACCTTGAAGGTTTCGCTTGACAATTGGTCTAAAAAATGTAACAATCTTTGACTAATTTTGACAACCTTTCTTCCATCTGTCGGTTTAGGATGTTGATAGTGCACAATCGCACACTTGGTTTAATAATACATTTATCTATTTGAACTATGTCTACCAAAGTTACTTGTGAGACTTCGACCGAATCTCTTTCTTCTTCCTCATTTATATCAAGCGAGAGTTTCGCCATATTCATTTGACCTAGTGTCTCAGCATTACTCTCGCTATCCATGCCTAACATCTTTCCATCTATAGAACCAAAAGCCTCTTCATAGGATTTACTTACATTCTCGGCTTGCAATTTTCCTTCTGATATGCTGCACTCCCATTCTTTCAACAAAATATTACCTCGGGTTTGTTCCAAAATGGAAAACTTGGAACTTTTTCCCGATTCCCTATTTGCTATAGCTATTACAACCTCTTGAAATGCGATCTGAGCTACTCCAGCTTCTCTCTCTCTGACAAATAGGTTTTTTGATACTTGATCAATAAGAAGACAGTTGTCCTGAATTGTCTCCACCTTGGCAAGTAAACTTCGTTGGGCTGCAGAAACTCTGATCCTAATCTCCAAAGCCTGGGACTGAAATATCTTGATATTTATAACTTGGCTTTTGGCGAACTCTAGCCTAACCTGTACCTTCCCTATCAAGTCTCTTTGTTGGTCTGCCTATATTTGACTAGTATGAGCTACCATCTCTTCTTGTTGGAGCTTAGCTTTGAGTAGCTCGATTTCCTTTTTATCGGCCATTCTCGCTTGTTCTATTCCTGTGTTCACCTGGTCCTTGGTGGCTTCTTCTGCAGTGGCTAGTTTAGATTCTAAGGTTTTGATGAGGCGATTTTTTCGCTTTAGCTGATTTTTCAAAACCCCGACTGAAAATTGGTTTGTTGTAGCATACGCTCCTAATGTTCCATCTATTTCTGTCGCAAACTCTTCTTTCTTCTTATCTTTCCCATCGTTCAATACCTTAAATTTTTTGGCCGTTGATTATGCTTCTTGGTAGAATTCTGTTTTTACCACAACTTTTCTCTTTTTGTCAAAAAAGAACTCATTTGGAGGGATCTCTTCCATCCTTATAGGTCTCAATTCCTCATTGAAAATCCACCCTCCGTCTCTGTTCCCTTTAGTTGACTGTAAGGGAGTAATGGAGGCGATGGGATTTTCGATCTGCTTAGCTGATTGGCCTGGGGTGGCAACTGCAGTCGGCTTTTTCCAGTGGATCGAGAGTTTTCATTTCTATTTTCGGGTTCCCAGTTTTCTCCTCCCCGTCATAGTGTTCTTCTTGTCTGGGTGCTGGATCTTCGAAGCCTTCGGCTTCTTTTTACTGCACCTCTGCTATTATGGGATTCTCACCCCGTAAAACTGGTGGAAGACAACTCCGCCGATGTTCTTGGAATTTTAAAACATCGGACCTCTCTTCAGGTGGCAGGGCTTGTATCCGAGCCAAAACCTCGGCATAAGATCTCGTGCCTCGAAAAATTTCATCCAAGGGTGAATTTTCGTGCTAAAACCTTTTCAGCCCGCAACTGGCTAAGTGATTACTTACGACCCTATGTGGATCATGCTTCTTAAATTCGATATGAACAAAGTTCAGGTCTTCCAAGGCTGTTGCCTTAGCTTTAGCATGCTCGAAATCTAACAAAGAATATGAATTTAAATGAATAGGAAAAGGTGGCCATACCTTCTTAGAATATCCCTTAAGTTCTTTTCTTATGCCACCAATTACTGTTTGCCTGGAAACTTCACGGTAAGCCAACCTATCGAGTATGAATAATGGTAAGGCATGTGGAGGAACATAAGCACCGAAAACCCTAAGATATGAAAATTTTTCTTCCACATACCAGTCAGCTATACTGCTCAGATTTACCGTGATGCTGTCTCTGATCCTGGGTGGCGGGTGGTCGAAAATAGTGACATGTAGCGGGACCATTACTCAATTAAAAATTTCATACATGAAATATGAAGCTTTGTCTTCCCATATATTTGAATGGTAGACGTGGATGGGCTCAGCCTCTGATGGAGTCCAACTCCAATTCATTAAGGGAAAAGGCGTCAGAAAACACACGACATCCATGAGATACATGGACATAAAGAATGAAGCAATCTTTCTACTCTCTTTCTGCATTTGATACTCTGTAACTCAACTGGTCAAACTATCAGATAGTAGTTTATCCTAGTTGAAGGAACAACCTTCGGCGACTGTGTGGATTAGAGGCACCCACTGAAGGAAAAAATGTGTGGTGTCCTCTCTCCCATATAATTTGCAGGTCATCATAGCGATATATTTGAACTGTGGTTCCAGAGAAGAGATTGAGTATATACCATTACTATCTTCCCTGAACTTTGCAGGGTGTGAAACCCAATATTTTATTAAACTAGACATACTCTTGCCGTATTGCACACATTCTTTCTATTTAAAATTCTCTAGGAATTTGGCATTGTAAACAAAGTCCGACACGGCTGGCAGCTTGTACATAGCTTGCAATTTTTCAAGTCTTAAAGTCCCAATGGTGACCCTCTGCTCGTTGACGATGGTTCTAGTTGGTATATCTACATGGTCTAATGCCCACCGGACCATATCATAGTAAGGGAGCAGACGCGGCCTAGCTGCTACTTTGTGCATTTGAGCCTGGACGATGATCTTATACTTGGTGATCAGGTCATCTTTTTCATTTTCACTAGAATCATCCGAAACATCTACCAATTCGGACTGTAAAACCTCAGAAATATATGGCCAGGTCTTGACAGAGTCAACACTTCAAGGTGAAGTATCAGAAATGTTGTCTGAACCCTGCCCTGAAACTTCAACAGTGGCTTTAGAAGCTTTTCGTGGGGCCATGGTGAGGGATTCTACTTTAGCTCTCCTGCGATAAAAATATGTATACTTACAAAAATTAGTTTGCTTGAGAAAAGTTGCTCTGCGTAGAATAGAAATGAAATTTGTGACAACAAATAAAAGATTGATGCCTTCGACCATTTAAAACTATGTCATCCTTAGGAACAGAACGGTCAAATTGTTCTTAAAAAACAAATTTAGCAATAAAAATCAAATCCTTTCTTGTTGATTCGCCCCATTTTCAATTAATGTCATAAATTTTGACAGTTCGTAATGCAAGTTGGCACAAGGAAAATTTAAGATTGCCTCGTAGACTGTGCATGAATCAAAACACGAGAAATACGGGCTTAGCTTAATTAATCAAGTTTTATTAACGTAAATTAATCTTTCGGTATTCGCTTCATCGGGAGTTTTCACTCTAACCCTTCCAGGCTCTAAAACCCGAGACTGCAATAATTAGTTTTAGTTAATAAAAATGCAACCAGGATTAAGAGTTTTAATTAATCATGTTTAAAAAAAATATCGCGACTTCGCGACTCGGGGCTTCAAAGGTAAAGATTTCAAGAGGAGCGCATACCGAGTTGTGAAATCGTGAGATCGCGACTTCGCGACTCGGGGCTTCGAAGGTAAAGCTTCCAGGAGGAGTGCATACTGAGTTGTGAAATCACGAGATCGCGACTTCGTGACTCGCGGGTTCGAAGGTAAAGCTTCCAGGAGGAGCGCATACCGATTGGAGAAATTGCGAGATCCTGAGGATGTGATCTATTTAATTAGAAGATAAAACCGAGTTGAGTTCTTAATTAATTTGTTTTAAAATATATCGCAGCTTCGCAACTCGGGGCTTCGAAAGTAGAGCTTTTGAGGGAACAACATGCTGAGTTGCGAACCCCCGATAGAACTCAACCACGAGTAACTTTTTTCCTTTGAACTTAACATGGGTTAGTAAAACAAGAGTCTTGCGACTTCGGATATCGAGGTTATGACGGTAAGACTTTTGGAGTTAGTAAACGCCGAGACACGAAATCTTGATGATGCTTAACCGTAGTTTAGAGAATCTTTACTCTAGTTACTGACCTGGGTAAAAATTTAAAGTTATTTCGTTGTTTCGCTCTTCGGGACTTGTGAACTATGTGATCTATAACACCCGACATGCGAAATCTTGAGGTAAGAAAAGGGGAAAATTGTTTGAATGAAAAATAGAACTCGCCTTGAGATTATGATAACCGTCATTGCTTGCATGATGGGACTTCTGAAACTTTGGGGGAGATAGAGAAAAAATGAAAACCAGCTTTCGAATTCAAGCATTAAGATATAAAATTTAAAACAGGCTAAAAAACAAAGGTAGCTCCAACAGGAGACATGGGCAGAAGTCTGCATCGGATAAATACAGCCATAGATGATCGACAAGCTGATCACCAGTCCCGAGTGTTAGAAATTGAAGGTAAAATCCATGACACTCGAATTTTTGTTTTAATTGACCCTGGAGCTACATTAAGTTATATTACTCCCGATGTAGTAGAGTTGAATAAACTTAAGAAACAAAAGCACGAAAAATCTTGGCTGGTACAACTAGCAACAGGTGCTAAAAGAAAAGTAGTTAACTTTATTTCTGATTTTGAGTTCAGCTTATATGGTCAAAAGATAAGGACCAATATTAACATCCTACCACTAGGATATTATGATATGATTATCGAGATGGATTGGTTGGAACAACACAAAGCAGTACTAGACTATTATACAAAGACACTTAGCTATAAAGATAATTTTGGCACTGTTAGGACAACCCAAGGCATACCAAAACCTATGTCAATCAGACAAGTTTCAACGATGCAAATATAGAAATGTATTAGAAAGGGATGTCAAGTGACGAATCTACTAGAAAAAGAAGATAAGACCAAGTTAGAAGACTTTGCTGTCCTATGTGAATTCAAAGACATGTTTGTTGACAAGATATCTGAACTACCTCCTAGAAGAGAAATAGATTTCTCCATAGACCTACTACCCGGATAAGCCCCTTTCTCAAAAGCACCCTACCAAATGAGTTTACCAGAACTGACGGAATTAAAAATACAATTACAAGAATTGTTGGACAAAGAGTATATCATACCAAGTGTCTCTCCATGGGGAGCACCTGTTCTTTTTGTGAAAAAGAAAGATGGTACTCTAAGACTATGTATTGATTATAGACAACTGAACAAAGTAACCTTTAAGAACAAATATCCCTTACCAAGGATAAATGATATGTTCGATCAAGTTGGTGGGGCCAAGATCTTCTCAAAATTGGATTTATGATCCAGTTATCATCAAGTTAGGATAAAGGACCAAGACTTAAACAAAACAACTTTTCAAACAAGATACAGACACTATGAGTTTGTAGTCATACCTTTCTGACTCATTAATGCACCAACCACATTTATGTGCTTGATGAACAACATTTTCAGCCAATACTTAGACAAGTTCGTAGTAGTATTTATCGATGATATTCTTGTCTACTCTAAAATGGAGGAGAAATATGATGAACACCTAATAATAGTTCTACAAACACTAAGGAAACACAAGATATACGCAAAATTCGATAAATGTGACTTTTATCAAAAAGAAATACAATATTTAGGACATGTCATTTCCTTGGAATGTATTGTCGTAGACCCGAAAAAGATAAAGGCCATTATGGAATGGCCAGTGCCTAAGGATGTGGCAGATATCCGGTTGTTCATGGGAATCACTGGATATTATCGTAGATTTATTGAAGGGTTCTCTAAGATAGCCTACCCTATCATGTCATTACAAAAGAAAGGGACCAAGTTTAACTGGTCGCAAAAGTGTCAAGACAGTTTTAACAAGATAAAAGAATTATTGACATCAACGCCCATTTTGAAGGTAGAAGACCTAGATAAAGACTTCACAGTATGTGTCAATGAAAGTAAAGAGGGACTAGGTGGTTTTCTAACTCAGGAAGGGCATGTGATTTGTTATGTGTCTCAGAAATTAAAATAACACGAGAAAAATTATGTCACTCATGACTTAGAATTGGCAGCAGTAATACATGCTTTAAAAATGTGGCAACACTATATAATGGGCAGAAAATTCTTACTATTGACAGATAATAGCGGGGTGAAATATTTGTTCAACCAACCAGACCTTAATGCAAGACAAGAAAAGTGGCTATCCTTCTTGATTGAATTTGAATTCGAGGTTAGACATATCAAGGGTAAGGAAAATAAAGTAGCAGATGCTTTAATCTGAAAAATCCATGGGTTATTTGAGATAAATATCAGCAGGGCAGAAAGTGATCTGGAACAAAGAATAAGAATGACAGGTGTTAACGATGGGAATTACACTAATATGATGGAAAAATTTCAAAATAGCATCGCAAACCCAGATAAACCAGATATAAGTATCGACAAGAAAGGACTTTTAAGATTAAAAAACGGTCTGTACATACTAGATTCAGCAGAGTTAAAATTAATTGTTTTAGACGAACTACATAAGAAACCATATTCTAGCCATCCAGGTTACCAGAAGACAATAAAAACACTCAGAAAACTATTTTACTGGCCTAACATGAAGGGAGAAACAGTAGAATACTTGGCTAGGTGCCAAGATTGTCAGCAGGTTAAGGCTGAACACCAATATCCAGACGACCTATTACAGCCATTACCAGTACCAGAATGGAAATGGGAGACCATATCACTAGACTTTATAACATGTTTTCCAAAAACTCAGAAACAGAATGATTCAATCATGGTGGTAATAGATAAAATCAGTAAGTCTGCACACTTTATTCCTGTAAAGTCTACTTTTAAAGCTATTAATATTGCTGAAATATTCAAGAAATAAATTTTTAGACTGCATGGTATTCCTAAAATGGTGATTTCAGATAGAGATGTAAAATTCACATCTGCTTTTTGGAAGGAATTGTTTGCAGGGCTAAATACTAATTTAAATTTCAGTACGAGTTATCATCCTCAAATAGATGGACAAACCGAAAGGACAAACCAAATTATAGAGGATATGCTCCACATGTATGTAAGAACAAAGCCGAACAAGTGGGAAGATTGCCTACACTTGGTAGAATTTGCATATAACAATGGGTACCAAACTTCGACTAAGTTGAGCCCTTTCGAAATACTGTATGATAGAAAGTGTACAACTCCAATTAGCTAGGATAACTCGGCTGACAGACTCATGGTTGGACCAGAGATGCTCCATAAAATGGAGAACATGGTAAGGAAGGTACAACATAACTTAAAAGAAGAACATGACAGACAAAATATCTATGCAGATCATAAAATAAGACACCTGGAATTTCAAGTGGGAGACAATGTTTATTTGAAGGTCAAAGCCCGAAAAAGCTCGCTGAAGTTGGGGAACTATGCCAAGTTGGCACCCAAGTTTTGTGGGCCCTTCGAGATACTGACTCGAATTGGACCCATAGCATATCATCTTGCACTTCCAGCTAATCTAAGAATTCATAATGTATTTCATGTTTCTTTGTTGAAAAAGTATATTCATCACCCTACTCATATGATTGATTGGAACTTGGTGCAGGTGGAACCCGAAGGCGAGTTCCAGGTGGGACCCCTGTGCATTCTGCACCAGAGAGAAATAGCACTGTTGGGACTCAGAAATGTCATCTTTCCATCCACCTTTCCATTCATCAGTCTTCACATTTCATCGCCCCATTAACCATTCATTAATACCATTTCATAATTAAATATGGGTTAAACCTTATTATTTTCCAAATTATTTATTTTAGTATTAAAAGGGAATTTGTGATTAAATATTAGAAAATTGACATGTTTTCATATATATCAAAAATGTGTGAGCTTTATCATGTGTAGGAATATGTGAAGGATTAATTCAAAAGACTTCTCGAATACTTCCTCCACCATTTCAAGATTTGAGAAGATAATTCAATCCTAATTCAAGGAAAATATCATGGAGATTTGGTTGTCATATCTTATCCAAGATATATGAGAGATATGTGTGAGGATTTAGAGGGATTATATTTTGTAATAAAGGGAAATGGGTTGAGAGAAAAGTGGATCTATAATTATGATATGTTTATCTCATTTTCAAAGATTTCATGTATAAAAGAGAGTGCCTTCTCTTAATGGAAGGAGAGAATTATTATTATGAAGAGAATCAATATTATGAGGATGAGAATCATTATTATGTAAATTGAAGAGAGGATTCATTATGTATATTAAGGGAATTGTTATGAGATGGGTTCTTGAGGAGAATCGTTATGATATAGATTGGATTCAAGAAGAGACTCCTTTTGTAAACCTACCTGTTAAAGATTAATGCAAGTTTGAGTTCAGTTATCTTGTGTCTCTTCGAAGTTATTATCTGTTGATCTAAGAGCTTCCATGTTGGCATCGACAAGGGCCACCGATCCATCTTGTTAAGCTTATTGTAAATTGTTAATGTAGATTTTTATTTCATGTATTTGTTATTTCGATTTCATGCTATTTTGTTTGATTTCAATATTCGAATGTGTTTCAAAGTGTGGTAATGCAGGAACGGTTGGATCTCCATATTTCACCATACACAAGATTTAATGGAGCATCCCACATGTTAGTTTAATTGTTTCAGGAGATAGAATCAAAGTTCATATTTTCTTTTCATGAGCCACTAATGAACATGTCCATCACCTGAGCAAGAGTTTTTGTTTGTTTATGAGTTTTGCTTGTTTATGAGTGTTTCTTTCCATCTTTCAAATTGTGTGAAGATTGTTATTTTTAAAAGTGTGTTGGATTCTAAATGGTTTTCTTATATATACTAAATAGACATAGGAACCTATCTGTTATTGGTGAATATAGTGCATCAACTCTACTGATTACGAATCCCAGTTGATAATTTATGTTTGGTAATATATTATGAAAATAATTGCACCAACATTTTGACGTCGTTGCCGAGGAGTTGTAAATGGTAATAGGTAGCATTTTGAATTAGATTGTTTTAATGATTTTGGATTGGTTTTATTTATGCAAATTTAGTTTTTATTTATTATCGGATAACTTGTGCAAACTGATAACCTGGTGACAATAGGGTCCCAGTAACGCAAGGAGTTCAAGTTTGTGTGTTTTATCTTTACAAATATTTTTCATTTCTTAGTTTAAAATTTAAATCTTTGATGATAAATCAATCCACTTTTTCGATATGGTTTAACAATGAGTTTAATCTTGGAACAACTCACTCAGATCCCAACAAAAGTTGGGATCTCCTCTTCTCTGGAAGAGGAGATCTTGACAGCAGCTGAAAGTTTAATTTCCCCTCCATAGGCAAACGACGAAACAACATACAAGGAACCCTGTACATATGATGATGAACAATCATGTGAGCAGGAGATCAAGGAGGATAACGAGGAGTTGCGACACGATCTGAGAAGTGAAAACTATCCCTACGAAAGAATTATCGAATGATGGTTTCAAGCAGGTACCAGGTTAAATCCATTTAGTTTTTCTTTTTATTTTGTTAATTTACACTTTCAACACTTAATTTCACACGTTTATGTATATTTTCGATCGTCATTTGCGAAACTCACATTGAACATATTATTATTACTATTGCGCTTATGGTTACATTGGAAGTTTGATTACACATAACTAATCTCCAGTCTTTAATTAGCGTAATGTAGGTAGGACTTTATTTTCAAGTTTTCTTAGTTTTGAATAAGTATGCTCTCCTCTATGCTTCCTGTGATCACAAGGATCAGAAAATAGGATGACTAAAATTGATTTGAGGAATTTTTTTTAACTGTTGACGATTACATAAAAATTGTCTAATCTATTTCCGTCTACAATTATTTCCATTTGCACATAAATTTCAATAAGTTTTCGAAGTATTTTTTTGGTTCTTCTATTTGTTTATTTTTTATTTTTTTTTGAAAACTTTAAACATTAAAAACATTAAAAAATAAATAAATAAAATAATAATAATCATATAATGATAATTTGAGCTACTAAATTCATAAAAAACACCAAATAAACTTTAATTGAAAAAATATCCACATAGTCGATATATGTAGTATCTTCTGTCTCAGCCAATTCATCTTTGCGCTATCCTGCGCTATCATTTGCTAGCAGATCCCCCGAGAATATCCAAGAGAAGAACCATGACCAGGATCATCACGGATTTTGGTTGATGGTCGATCCGTTAATAGTTGGAGATCTTTGTGCAGGAAGTGGAATTCTCATGTTGCTTATTTTTCCAACACTCGTAACATAATGACATACTGCACATTTTATAGATGGAGCTCCATATGGGTACACAAGTGTTGTAAAACAATTCCCACAATTCACATGTGCAACCTGGTTTGCTTCGATTACAATATTAATTGTGGTACAACAAGAGCACTGAACACTAGTAGCTCCATGGACATACATTAGCAATGTACGACAATGTCCACAGATTAGCTGAGTCAGTTCTATCCCAAGAGGCAGAACTGCAGTAACTGCATTGCATACTGCACACCAAACATTGATGGACTGTATTTAATCATCATGTAAAGAAGCANCAAACACAACTCAACTAAGAAGAATGCCAAATTTTCCATCGCTTTTTCAGCTGCCTTCGGAAACCGGACGAGAAAGACATATGGAGTGAGAACGGTAAGATTGAAATTGAATTTATGCTCCACGACCACCATCTGTTTTGATGTATGGCAACAACTGCAGAGATGGATAACATTTTGTGAACTTCAGCCATGCCTAAAACAGTTGAGGATTTGCAGTTTGAGGACCAAGAGACATCGAATTTAGTTACAACCATGGCCTTCATCCCCTATTGGATGTCATACACAAGCCTCATAATTTCAATATTATGGAAGAAGGTATTGAACTGCCAAGCATTGTGGTGGTGGGAGATCAATCAAGTGTACACAGACGACGTATACTAGTTGTATCCTGAGTTAAATTTAACAATTCATGGAGTGAAGGCGTGAGAATTTCCTTTGTTCGGTGGTTACGAGAGCATATCCTAGAGAGAATCATGCCTAATCATGCCAAAATTTATAACTTCTGCCACGAATCATGGACCAAATATTGAATATCCCTTTACCTGCAAAACTGGATCAGAAAGTGAAATTTTGGATCGATTTTATATTTTTTCGAGATAGGTAGCGAAACTTAGGGATTTTCCCATGTTTCGAACAAGACGGAGATGTGTGGGTGCATCATTATTACTAACAACCATGTCTCATAAGATCTGGAAAATCTATCCGGCTAGATGTTCCCACACCATCCGATCCTGTATGCATGCTTGTTTTTGTTTTCTGAAGTTCTATTCCATTCTGTGATTCTTTTGCCACTGTTGAGAGGGATTTTTCAGGCACTTATTTTTAAGAGTTTCATGTTGAGGAGTGAGAGAGAGAGACAATGTTGATCCCAATGTGAATTTGAGGAAGCCCGTGTTTACCAAGATTGATCATCTTCGACTGGGAACTTCTAGCCACAATTTGATAGTGAAGGAAACAAGTGCCAAGATTGTTCTTCAGAAGGGGTGTCTTGACAACCAAGTTCGTCAAATGTGAAGAGTTGAATGTTTAATTGGAGACGAAATGGGCATCGTTATTTTCACGGCCAAAAACGAGCAAGTGGATCTTATATGATGTTTCAAAATATCTCTCAATCATCTCCAATTCTCTTGATAACCATAACGGTTGAATATGGTAAGAACAAGGATGAGAAATAGGCAGATCTAGATTTACCTTACGGTGTTTATGGTGACAGGATGGTTAATTCGGCCTCCAATGTACCCAGGGATTCTTCTTTGACATTCATGGCAATGGTCATCGATCCGCCATAGTTCACCATGCCTGGATCATCTCAGGCTGACTAATCTATTTGAATGAGTTTTTGATTAATGAAATGTAACGAAATCCTGTCCATCATGCTACCGCCATCCATCACTACCGCTCCGCCTCCATCTAATTTCTTCTCTGTGGATCAGCTAGAAGATCACGTCAATGGCGACCAAGCGGCAGCTCCAATGAAGCCAATGTTTTCTTTTACACTTCAAGGTCTCGTACTTTAGAAGTAGAGCATATCAAAACTTTCATGTTCGTGGGAAACTTCATTGGCATCATATGTGCCCGGTCATTGCACTACTAGTTTTACTCTTGGTACTTCTATAGCTTGCCATTTCTTTTATGGAAGGTACCCTTTCCAACTCCTTTGAGGTTACTTTTATTTGCAGGGTTGGAAGCTTGTTGGAACATACCCCCCAACTTTCATCTGATTTAAATTCATATTAAGACTGTCATCTTCTTTAAATTCACCCGACGGATAGTTTTCTATTGATGATTTTGAAATATGAGTAGCTTGGAACTAAAATATGTTTGAGATTCGTGGAGGTTAATTTTGTCATTGGTTATGGTATAGGGAGACTGCAGCACCTGGACTTTGTTTCGACTATTGGTATAAATGTCACACATGAAGACAACCTAAATCTGTGTGCTCAACGGATTTGTATCATATGTTTATCAAAAGGCATGTGATGATATGAAATTTGTCCTATAGTTTTTATTTGGATTGGATTGGAATATAGCTTTCTTATTGATAAGTTGTGATCTTTTAAAAATTCTTTCTGGTGGAACATGTAACATGTATTTTCATAATTAACAAAAGGATATAAACCACGTTTTAATTGGCATGTACCTTATGAACGAAAAAAAAAACATTATAAAAATAAAAACATTACAAAATACATAATTTTTTTTATAAAAATCAAAATATAGAAAATGGACCTTTTCATCATTCCTGAAAACAATAATGTTTTTACGATTTTACACTAACTTGGTTTCTTGAGTCACCTTACACCTCGATCAATGATGAAACAAGCGCGCGCACAATCACCACGACGAGAGGTATAAGAATTCATTTTATTTTTACTTTGTCGCATTCGTACTCCCTTCTCCATGATTATGTTTTTCAAACTTCTCACATGTTTTCATGCAGGAATTGGTACTAAGATTTTTCAGGTTCAGAGTCGGTTGAATCTCATGACAAAGTGATTTTTGAGAATCACAAACTCTTTCTGTGAAACATGCTTTGTTGGACAACTTGAAGTAGTTGATCTTCATACATCTCATAGCGTTTTCAGTTACACAAGAAACCGTTCATAAACCCATTTGCATCATGAATGCTAACCCTCATTTTTCCTTCAACGCACATTGATCATCCATGCTGAAGTCCACTTTCCATCGCCTTATCCTTCATGACTTTTCACATGCCTATGTTTCTGAGTCGCATACATCTCATTCCTATTTTCCATTTTTCCTTACAAATAAAACCATGGAGTTCCCTTTTTGACAACTACATTACCTTGCTTTCTTTCATATATATTGTTGTTGCCGAGATCTTTTCATCTATAGTCCTGCCACACATTTTGTAAAAACTTGCATTAGATGATGTGGGATTCCTTAAGGCCCACCTTTCAACAAGTCTTGCCCCATCGACCTCAGCACCTTATCTAGAATATAGACTAGAGTCTATTTGAGTACCTAGAGGCTTGCATGCCTTAATGGCAAGTTCTCTTGCTAACAATCATGGGAATACATCAATGTCCCTTGATCGTTAGATATTGCAAGTGGCTTGACATCTTCTCATTCATTAGCACTTCGCAAGATGTACTCAGGTACCTTATCACTCATTGACATCAATGATGAGTTTCCTCGCATTGGTTAACGACAATTATCAATGGTCGGTAATCCAATGACTTCTCTTCATGCTCGACATCGACACATTCATTTGCATGACTAGAATTGTACCATCGGGTTTTGCAGCAGGTGAAGACTATACACTTTTCCATGACTCCTTAGTAGTTACAGTAGCATGACTTTAGCTATATGAGATTACTACATTTCCACTTTCATTCTTTCTCTTTTCCATGATTCATTAGCAACAGTTCAGATTCCTCCACTTCACATTCTCTGGTCCAATAGTTACAATAGTCGTAGCTAAAGTAGCATTCACCTCTCACATGATCATGTAGCAATGACATCTTCCATGCTCTAGCAGTCACATCATCCATATTCCTATTGCATAGTCATCAACATTTTGGGTAAGTGGAGGTATGTTGTTTTCTACTCTTTAATCATGCAATTCCTTACATGTTAGAGTGAATGAATTTGGAAAAATACCTCACCATGCACCCTTTCCTTTTTGCTTCTATGAATCATGCCATGTTGCATGCGGACATGCAACCAATTCAGTTGGGGTGGGGGGGGGACTATATGTTCTATCATCAATCCATTTTTTTCACCACCATTCCATTTTTTGTCTCATTTACCATTTACCAACATTTTTTCCAATGATACTCTGTTGCACTTTGCCTTGTAAGCATTGATATACATATTGGCATGATTCACAAATATGTAAAAAGGGCTTTCTTATACTCAATGATGTATTCTTATTCCAGCAAGAAAATGGGTAAATTATTATCATAATAGTGACAAAACAAATAATGAAATAAATGTTGTTTACACAAGAACCAACATTTTATTATTATAACAGCAAGAAATATCTATCTATATATCTATCTATCTATCTATATATATATATAACGAAATGAATGTTTCTTACACAAGAACCAACATTCTCTATATTCATGGTTTCCACACAAGAACCAACCATAAGAAATTGTCAGCTATTACTCATGTAAATCCCATCCTGGAAATATTCATTATCATCACTCAAAGCCAAAGTTCAGATGCCAAAATTTCTTGAGAAGACCCATGCATGATTGCATGAGGACATGCAACACGTTCAGTTGGGGGGGTATGTTAGGACTCAGAAATGTCGTCTTTCCATCCACCTTTCCCTTCATCAGTCTTCACATTTCATCGCCCCATTAACCATTCATTAATACCATTTCATAATTAAATATGGGTTAAACCTTATTATTTTCCAAATCATTTATTTTAGTATTAAAAGGGAATTTGTG
>SNQJ01S0135669.1:72629-86825 GCA_010110895.2 Picea sitchensis
ATTAATTCAAAAGACCTCTCGAATACTTCCTCCACCATTTCAAGATTTGAGAAGATAATTCAATCCTAATTCAAGGAAAGGATCATGGAGATTTGGTTGTCATATCTTATCCAAGATATATGAGAGATATGTGTGAGGATTTAGAGGGATTATATTTTGTAATAAAGGGAAATGGGTTGAGAGAAAAGTGGATCTGTAATTATGAGATGTTTATCTCATTTTCAAAGATTTCATGTATAAAAGAGAGTGCCTTCTCTTTATGGAATGAGAGAATTATTATTATGAAGAGAATCAGTATTATGAGGATGAGAATCATTATTATGTAAATTGAAGAGAGGATTCATTATGTAGATTAAGGGAATTTTTATGAGATGAATTCTTGAGGAGAATCGTTATGATGTAGATTGGATTCAAGAAGAGACTCCCTTTGTAAACCTACCTGTTGAAGATTAATGCAAGTTTGAGTTCAATTATCTTGTGTCTCTTTGAAGTTATTATCTGTTGATCTAAGAGCTTCCATGTTGGCATCAGCAAGGGCCATCGATCCAGGTTGGTAAGCTTATTGTAAATTGTTAATGTAGATTTTTATTTCATGTATTTGTTATTTCAATTTCATGTTATTTTGTTTGATTTCAATATTCGTATGTGTTTCAAAGTGTGGTAATGCAGGAACGGTTGGATCTCCATATTTCACCATACATGAGCTTTAATGGAGCATCCCACATGTTAGTTTAATTGTTTTAGGAGATAGAATCAAAGTTCATATTTTCTTTTCATGAGCCACTAATGAACATGTCCATCACCTGAGTAAGAGTTTTTGTTTGTTTATGAGTTTTTCTTGTTTATGAGTGTTTCTTTCCATCTTTCGAATTGTGTGAAGATTGTTATTTTTAAAAGTGTGTTGGTTTCTAAATGGTTTTCTTATCTATACTAAACAAACATAGGAACCTATCTATTATCAGCGCATATAGTGCATCAACTCTAATTATTACGAATCCCGGTTGATAATTTATGTTTGGTAATATATTATGCAAATAATTTCACCAACAAGCACTTCGGAACAAAGTCGTCGCTCAGGTAAAGGTACAATGGAAGCACTTTAGTCTTGAGGAGGCCACTTGGGAATTGGAGGGAGATTTGCGGAAATCTCATCCAATCATGTTCCAGGAAAGGAACAAACACTAAGGACAGTGTTTTATTGAAGGGGGAAAGGATGTGACATCCCCCTAAGATCTTTGCCTACCATGAGGTCTTACACCTTTAAGTATTCGAAATCATGTAGTTATACTGTTGTTTAATGACATAAATCGTAGAGAACAAAATGGTGTGAAAAACAGAGGTCAATCGGGTTTCAGTGATTGCAAACGCTGAACACGAAAAAAAACAAAGGACCATGCTATTTGCCGAATAGCGAAATGCGAAAGGCCTATGGACCCAGTACTACGGGGTTTCTGGGTTTACGAACACATGACACACAAACAAAATGAACTAAGAAATGCCGAATTGTGAAATGGGAAAAGTCTATGGGCCCAACACTTTAGGGTTTCGGGGTTCATGGTTTATGAACACCTGATGCACAAACAAAATGAACTAAGAAATGTCGAATTGCGAAATGGGAAATGTTTGTGGGCCCAACACTTCGGGGTTTCGGGGTTCGGGATTTCGGGGTTTACGAACACCTGACACACAAAGAAAATGAACTAAGACCTATCGAATTATGAAATGGGAAAAGCCTGTGGGCCCAGCACTTCAGGGTTTCGGGGTTCAGGATTTCAGGGATTAGAAAGGAAAAGGAACCCCGTGCATATGTAACAAGCAAGTCCCGAATGGAAAAATGTCAACTTTGTATTTAATCTCCTTTTAAAATCACATGCTCCAACAAATGGGATCCTTCGAGTTAACTATGATTTGATGTGTAACTTACTGGTGTGTAAGAATGAGACCCAAGTTAGGTAGATATACTTGCACGTTTATATTTCCGTAGGTAAATATGCAGGACTGTAGCATGTAACTGAGTTTTTCCATTTATCAAAGAAAAATGAAGATGAAACTATACCTATTGTTCTAGAAGACATGAATATCCAACCTTGCAATTAAAAGCATAATTAAATGTGCAGAACTGATTACTTTGACAATCACAGATTCCCTTCCATTTTTTTTAATTCTCTGTATAGATTCCCTTAGATGATGATAATGATATAAGAAATGTCGATGTATAAACAGGAATGACAATGACTGTGTATTCGTTTATTTCTGTAATAAGCTATACAAAGTAATAACATTACTAAAGTATCAATGCATGACCAGGATATGAATTTAATAGGATTATAGGCATATATTTGTATATTTTTGGATACCTATACAATAGTTTAATATTCTAGAGCCCCTTTTCTTTCGTTGAGATGTGATTCAAAAGATGTGGGCTTTTGGAATACATAGATTCCATACAATGCATAAAAATTCAGACTATAAAGACAACAAGTAATCGAAGCGCTATCGGCTTTTCATGATTTGGGGTTCGCGATGCATGTGTTCCTCTTGTTCTCTGTCCTTTGAAAAGGACAAAACCTGAAATAGGGCCTAACGACTCCTTATATCCTTCATTAAGTCGCTTCCCATACGACCAGTCCTGTGACTTGGGGTTATTCCTCCGAGTTCTTTTTGAGGTTTCGCGATTCAATATTTCACGACTCCGGCTGCAACGATTCTAGGCCCTTTGAACTCCCTAGTCCCAAAATGTCGAAGAGGGCTTAACGGGTTTTGGCTCTTCCTTTAGCCTCCATCCATGCGACCACACCCTATGACTTGTGGCTAACTCCTTTGAGCGCGTCACGATTTCAGGGTTCGTGAAGTTGAGATGCAAATCCAACCTCTCTTTCTTCTTATCCCCAAAGTCTGAAACTTCCCCTCTAGTTTCCCTGAAGACAAAATGCTAAAATATTTCCCCCTTGAGAGATCAATGGTCCTGATTCTTTTAGGATTTCGTGAACTAGGAGTTTGGGATGAAACACCTCCAAAATCCCTTGCTGCTACAAATCCCTAACTCTAAAATAGCGAAATTCGAAGCGTGAGATCAACGACTCCTATTGCTTCTCATCAAACAATCACTACTCCTCTTGAGCTTCTGAATGCTAAATGACGATCAGTCTTAACCTCCTCAAAGATCTATGAGATCCAACGGTCCATGGGATTTTGTCACTTGGGAACGAAGAAATGTCACCGTTCATCCATTCTTCTCAAAGATCTATGGCCAAAATGACTTGGCGTTCTTCCACCTGAACTTGACCTCTGTGAGACTATTTCGATCTCCGCCTCCCTTTGAACACTTCCAAGGTGTTATCCCTTTTGAGATTTATCTCTCTGAATCTCAAAGGTTCCTTCGACCTAAGTTTATATATTGCCTACATACATATAAGTATGTTGGAGTAGTTTGAGAGTTAAGGGAAGTGATAGACTTATGGAAAGAATTTATCCACATAAGATTTTCTGCTCAAAGTAAACTAAATTGGTGTAATAATGACATTATGGACAGGAATGAATATTACCTTCTCTTAAATTCTAAGATTAAACGAAATTGAATTATGTCATAGAATTTTTTATTTTATGGTGAATTCGAGGTTCATTACATATGGTATCAGAGAAAACGTAACAACACTGGGGCTGAACAAGGCCACATTGATTCCTTAGTATCTATTCTGATTTATGAAAAAACTAATAAATATTGTGGTTACAAACAAAAAGCCTTTCTGTTTTGTATTGATTATGGCAGCTCAAGAAGGTGCAAAAATCAGGATGGAAGGGAATCTACAGCAAGGACCTCCGGGAGATCCAAGACGGAACAGTGATGGAAGCTCACCCATAGAAGTGTTGGAAACAATGATGAATATTATTGTTGAACTATAGGTTTTCAAGGGCGGCAATGAATAAATTGAAGAAGGCACATCATGAAAAACAAGAGATAAATGAAGTCCTGCTGCGTAGTATAGTAACAAAGAAAAGCCCAAAAGATGATAACCGTGACAAGGAGTTCAACAAAAGGGCCTCCAAGAATTTTGGTGTAGAAACAGAAAAAGGAGACAACTCATCTTAAGGGACACCTTCAGCTGAAGACAAAACTATACTAGACAGAAAAAGAAAACAAACAGACCACCTTGAAGGAGAATTTGAAAAGATTAAACTAGCTACCTTTGATGGAGAATCTAGGACAGGAGAAGAAGTTGAGGCATGGTTGTTGGACATCAAAAAATACTTCCAGATCTACAACTATTCCAGCAACATGAAGGTTAGAATGGCCATCTACAATCTGAAGGGGAAGGCCAACATTTGGTGGCAGGACCTGAAATTGGCCAAGGGCCTAAAGGAGAAACAGTTGGAATGGTATGAATTTAAGAAGTATTTCAAGAAACAATACCTTTCTGAAAGATATTATAAAAGGTAGACAAAATAATTTTACGAGTTACGACTCAGACAGATGACGATGGAGGAACTTATAAATAAATTTATGGAACTACAAAGATTCGTACTGTACATCTGGGAGGATAAAGTAAAAATTCAGCGATTCTTAAGTTGTTTACCACAGGCCTACCGGGACAGAATTGAGTTTGACAGCCCCAAATCCTTGAGTGAGGTATTCAAGAAAACATGAATGTGATATGACCAGTATAAACACTGGGTAGAGTTTCCCAAGACCTGGAAGGATAAGAAGCAAGATCAAATGAACCAGCGAAAGAAGGGATACCAACCAGCTCCTTATCAGAATGTAGCAAAAAGTTTCACAAGGAAGGATTTTCACTCCAATCATCTGAATATGCAAGGTAGCGGTAAACATGGGAACGAAGAAGTTTGGGGACAACTCCCATGATCCATTAAAGTGTTGGGAGTGTGGAGAGCCTCATCTAAGGAAGAGTTGTCCACGTTTAATTGCAGCAAACAAAACTGTTGTTCACAATTTGCAGGAAGAATCGACAGTGGGAGACGTGGGCAGAAGTCTGCATCGGATAAATGCAACCATAGATGGTCGACAAGCTTACCACCAGTCCTCGGTGGTAGAAATCAAAGGTAAAATCAATGACACTCAAATTTTTGTTTTAATTGACCCTGGAGCTATATTAAGTTATATTACTCTCGATGTAGTAGAGTTGAATAAACTTAAGAAATTGAAGAACACAAAATCATGGCTTGTACAACTAGCAACAGGTACTAAAAGAAAAGTAGTTGACTTTATTTCTGATCTTGAGTTCAACTTAGATGGTCAAAATATAAGGACCAATCTGAACATCCTAGGACTAGGATCTTATGATATGATTATCGGGATGGATTGGTTGGAACAACATAAAGCAATACTAAACTATTATACAAAGATACTTAGCTATAAAGATAATTTTGGCACTGTTAGAACAGCCCAAGGCATACCAAAACCTGTATCAGTCAGACAAGTTTCAGCGATGCAACTCAGGAAATGTATTAGAAAGGGATGTCAAGTTTACGCCATCCAAGTGACGAATCTATTAGAAAAATAAGATACGCCCAAGTTAGAAGACTTTGTTGTCCTACGTAAATTCAGAGACATGTTTGTGGATGAGATACCAGAATTACCTCCTAGAAGAGAAATAGATTTCTCCATAGAATTACTACCTATATTAGCCCCTATCTCAAAAACACCTTACCGAATGAGTCTACCAGAACTGATAGAATTAAAAATACAATTACAGGAATTGTTGAACAAAGAGTATATCAGACTGAGTGTCTTGCCATGGGGAGTACCAGTCCTATTTGTGAAAAAGAAAGATGATACTCTAAGACTATGTATTGATTATAGACAACTGAAAAAAATGACCATTAAGAACAAATACCCCTTACCAGGGATAAATGATCTGTTCGATCAAGTTGGTGGGGCCATTATCTTTTCAAAATTGGATTTACGATCTGGTTATCATCAAGTTAGGATAAAGGGCAAGGACATAAACAAAACAAATCTTCGAACAAGATACAAACACTACGAGTTTGTAGTGATACCTTTCGGACTCACTAATGCACCAACCACGTTTATGTGCCTGATGAACAATATTTTTAGTCAATACTTAGAAAAGTTCGTGGTAGTATTTATCGACATTATTATAGTCTATTCAAGAATGGAGAATGAACATGATGAACACTTAAGTATAGTTTTGTAAACGTTGAGGAAACACAAACTGTACGTCAAATTTGACAAGTGTGACTTCTATCAAAAATAAATACAATATGTAGGACATGTAATTTCAGCAGAAGGCATTGTCGTAGACCTGGAGAAGACAAAATCCATTATGGAATGGCTAGTACCTAAAGATGTGGAAGATATCTGGTCATTCATGGGAATCACTAGACATTATCGCAGATTTATAGAAGGGTTTTCCAAGATAGCCTACCCTATCACGTCATTACAAAAGAAAGGGACCAAGTTTAACTAGTCACAAAAGTGTCAAGACAGTTTTAACAAGATGAAAAAATTATTGACATCGATGCCCATTTTGAAGGTAGCAGACCCAGATAAAGACTTCACAGTATGTCTTGATGCAAGAAAAGAGGGACTAGGTGGTGTTCTAACTCATGAAGGGCACGTGAATTGTTATGAGTCCCAGAAATTAAAATAACACGAGAGAAATTATGTCACTCATGACTTAGAGCTGGCAGTAGTAATACATGCCTTAAAAATGTGGCGACACTATATAATGGGCAGAAAATTCCTACTATTGATGGATAATAGCAGGGTGAAATATATGTTTAACCAACCAGACCTTAATGTAAGACAAGCAAGGTGGCTAGCCTTCCTGAGTGAATTTGACTTCTAGGTCAGACATATCAAGGGTAAGGAAAATAAAGTAGCAGATGCTTTAAGAAGAAGAGTCCATGGGTTATTTGAGGTAAATATCAGCCGGACAGAAAGCGATCTGGAACAAAGAATAAGGATGACAAGTATTAACAACTGAAATTACACTAAGGTGATGGAAAAATTTCAAAGCAGTATCGCAAACTCGGATAAACCAGATCTAAGTATCAACAAGAAGGGACTATTACAATTAAAAAATAGACTTTACATACCAGATTCAACAGAGTTAAAATTAACTGTTTTAGACGAAGTGCATTAGAAACCATATTCTGGCCATCCAGGTTACCAAAAAACAATAACAACACTCAGAAAACTATTTTACTGGCCTAATATGAAGGGCGAAACAATAGAGTACTTGGCTAGGTGCCAAGATTGTCAGCAGTTTAAGGCCGAGCACGAGTACCCAGCCAACCTATTACAACCATTATCAGTACTAGAATGGAAATGGGAGACCTTATCACTGGACTTTATAACAGGTTTTCCTAAAACTCATAAACATAATGATTCTATCATGGTTATAATCGATAAACTCAGTAAGTCTGCACACTTTATTCCTGTAAAGTCTACTTTTAAAGCTGTAAACATTACTGAAATATTCATGAAAGGAATTTTTATTATATATTCCAAAAACAGAGGTCAATGGTGTAAAAAAACCATAGAGACCCTTTTGTTGACCTCCTCGTCATGTTTGTCATCTTTTGGGCTTTTCTTGGTTACTATACTACGCAACACGACTTCATTTATCTCTTGTTGTTCCTGCTATGCCTTCTTCAATTTTTTCAATGTCAGCCTTGAGAACCTGTAGTTCAACAATAAGATTCCTCATTGTTTCCAACACCTCTGTGAGTGAGATTCCATGACTGTTCTGTCTTGGATCTCCCGGAGGTCCTTTCTTCAGATTCCCTTCCATCCTGATTTCTGCACCTTCTTGAGCTACCATAATCAACACAAAACAGAAAGGCTTTCTGTTTGTAACCACAAGATTTATTAGTTTTTTCATAAATCGGAATATATAATAAGAAATTAATGTGTCCCTTTTCAAGCCCAGTGTTGTAACTTTTTCTTTGATACCATATGTAATGAACCTCGAATTCACCATAAAAAAAACTAAAATCTATGACATAATTCAATTTCTTTTAAGCTTAGAATTTAAGAGAAGGTAAGATTCATTCCTGTCCATAATGCCATTATTACACCAGTCTAGTTTACTCTGAGTAGAAAATCTTATGTGGATAAATTCTTTCCATAAGTCTATCACTTCCCTTAACTCTCAAACTACTCCAACATACTTATATGTATGTAGGCAATATCTAAACTTATATCAAAGGAACCTTTGAGATTCAGAGAGTTAAAACATAGAAGGGATAGCACCTTTGAAGTGTTCAAAGGGAGGCAGAGATTGAAATCCTCTCACAAAGGTCAAGTTCAAGTGGAAGAACACCAAGTCATTTTCGCCAGAGATCCTTGAGAAGAATGGACGAACGGTGAAATTTCTTCGTTCCCAAGTGTTGAAATCCCATGGACCGTTGGATCTCGTAGATATGTGAGGAGGTTAGGACTAATTGACTTTTACCATTTAGAATCTTAGGAGGAGTAGCAACCGTTGGATGAGAAGCAATAGGAGACATTGATCTCGGGATTCAAATTTTGCTATTTCAAAGTTCGGGGTTTGGAGCAGCAAGGGATTTTGGAGTCATCGCATCGGGAACTCCCAGTTCGCGAAATCCCGAAAGAATCGAGATCGTTGATCTCTAAAGGGGTAAATATTTCGGCATTTCATCTTCGGGGAAACCAAAGGGGAAGTTTCGGACTTCAGAGATTAGAAGGAGGAGAGGTTGGAGTTGCATCACAACTTCACGAACCCAAAAATCATGACGTTCTCAGAGGAGTTAGCCCCAGGTCATAGGGCATGGTTGCATGGATGGAGACTAAAGGAAGAGACAAAACCCGTTAAGCCCTCTTCAACATTTCGAGACCCGGGAGTTCAAAGGGCCTAGAATCGTTGCAGCTAGAGTTGCAAAATCCTGAATCGTGAAACCCCGAAAAGCACTCGGAGGAATAGCCCCAAGTCACATGATTGGTCGTATGGGAAGCGAATTAATGGAGGAGATAAGGATCCGTTAGGCCCTATTTTGGGTTTCGACCTTTTCAAAGGACAAAGAACAGGAGGAGCACATGCATCGTGAACCCCGAATCACGAAAAGATGGTAGCGCTTCGACTACTTGTTGTCTGTATAGTCTGAATTTTTATGCATTGTATGGAATCTATGTATTCCAAAGGCCCACATCTTTTGAATCACATCTCAACGAAAGAAAAGGGGCTCTATAATATTAAAATATTGTACAGGTATCCAACAATATAAAAATATATGCCTATAATCCTATTAAATTCATATCCTGGTCATGCATCGATACTTTAGTAATGTTATTACTTTGTATAGCTTATTATAGAAATAAATGAATACTCAGTCATTGTCGCTCCTGTTTATAGATCGAAATTTCTTAGATCATTATCATCACCTAAGGGAATCTATACAAAGAATTAAAAAAAAGGGAAGGGACTCTGAGATTGTCAAAGTAATCAGTTATGCACATTTAATTATGCTTTTAATTGCAAGGTTGGATCTTCATGTCTGCTAGAACAGTAGGTATAGTTTCATCTTGATTCTGGTTTGATCAATGGGAAAACTCAGTTACGTGCTAGAGCCCTGCATCTTTACCTACATAAATATAAACATGCAAGTATATCTACCTAACTTGGGTCTCATTCTTACACACCAGTAACTTACACATCAAAGTATAGTTAACTCGAAGGATCCCATTTGTTGGAGCGTGTGATTTTAAAAGGAGATTAAATACAAAGTTGACATTTTGACATTCAAGAATTTCTTGTTACATATGCATGGGGTTCCTTTGTCTTACTAAACCTTGAAATCCTGAACCTCGAAACCCTGAAGTGTTGGGCCCACAGGCTTTTCCCATTTCGTAATTCAACAGATCTTAGTTCATTTTGTTTGTGCGTCAAGTGTTGTTAAACCCCAAAATCCTGAACCCCGAAACCTCAAAATGTTGGGCCCACAAACTTTTCCCATTTCGCAATTCAACATTTCTTAGTTCATTTTGTTTGTGTGTCAGGTGTTCGTAAACCCCAAAAGCTCGAAGTGTTGGGCCCACAGATTTTTCCCATTTCACAATTCGATATTTCTTAGTTCATTTTGTTTGTGCGTTAGGTGTTCGTAAACCCCGAAACCCCGAACCCAGAAACCCCAAAGTGTTGGACCATAGTCCTTTCGCATTTCGTGATTCGACAAACAACTTGGTCTTTTGTTTTCTACCATACAGTATTTACAAAGGGCTCAACTTAGTTGAAGTTTGGTACCCATTGTTATATGCAAATTGCCATACTGTTTTCTTTTGTTTTCGGTGGACGAATGTTTTTGATTATATATTCGTCCACCGCTTTTAAATATTTCAGCCATTGAAGAAGAAAGATTGAGCCTAGCCTTTTCTACACTCATCTTTCTTCTTCCCTTAAGCTAGCATTGAATTTTATAGGTTGAAAAGGGGGTGACGTCCTAGGCCTAGGTTATCTACACCTAGGGCCATCATCTTCTAGGGTTTGAAAGCCTTGCCTTTGCAACACTTTCTCTCACCTCATCCTTTAGTTAAATTTATCTTTTATGCTAGCCATTTTTTCCAAGTTGACCTAAGGAAGGAGGAAAGAGCACAAGGCCTTGCTTAAGCAACACCAGAGTGATCCTCCTTCCCCTAGGGTTTTGATTCTAGGGCCCTGCCTTTCCAACACTCTAGAACCCTTCCCTCTTGTCTTTAAGTCTTCATCCTTTCAAAAACTTGTGCCCTTTTCTTGTTTGACTCCATATACCCTAAGGCACTGATCTTAGATGCACAACGCTGAAGTCCTAGTATTCAAAACAACTCTCTAGACTTTAAATCTTGAAACCCTAACTAACTAAGCTAACACTAACTAAGGCTGACGTCATAGTTGGTTATTTTTTTTTGCAGGAAGCATTTGTATTTTATAAGCAATTGAATGATGATCTAAAGCAATTATTGAGTAAAGTGTTGATTGGATACATTGTTGGCTTGATCATCTCGATAGTTATTGATGAATTGATATTTTTTCCATAGCTAATTGATAAAACGTTGACCTCATTGATATCTATTGTTTTACATTGCTTAGATATTTGATATCAGATAGTCATATGAAGTACTAACCCACTGAATTATAGCCTGCATATATTCTTTATTATTGTCTTGTTCTGGGAAAGTGTTCTCTTTGGGTATACACTTCTTTATTGGTTTATTAGCTGGGCTTTCTGATCTTGGTGGTGACCTGTGAGGAGGAACCTTTAACCTTGAATTTATACCTTCGCCTCTTCAAAACCCCAGGTTACTGGGGACGTCTCCCATGGGTTAACCTCCCTAAATAGAAAGAAAATCCCCAATGTGGTGACATTGGGTGGGGAAGGTTCCTGTTACGCCAGTTTGGCCTCAACCCTTTAGCCTTCAACCTAAGCTACAAACTGTGCGATAACAAGAAGCATCTAGAGGAAGATCCTTCTAGAAGTGGAAGCTTCTATTAGGTCTTCTTACATCAGCCTTATTATATTTTATTGAAAGGCCTTATTAATATTGACCTTTATTACATCCGAATACATTGATCTATCTATGTGAGGGTTAGGACCTTAACATGTCCGCCCCCTTAAAAACAACCTTGTCCTGAAGGCTTGAGATGTGGAAACTACTGCAGAATGGTAGTTGGTTCCCAAGTGGCATCTACTGGATTCATATCTTTCCACTAGACTAGCACTTCCTTGATGGTTCTCTGATGCAGGCAATGCTCACGTTGGTCCAAAACTGCTTTTGGCTGTAGCCAAATGGATCCTTCTTCAGCTAACTCTGGAAGGTTGGTTTGAATTTGGCACCTGGTTCCAATCGCCTTCTTTAAGCATGAAACATGAAAAACAGGATGTAGCTTCGACTAACTGGGCAGAGCTAACTGATATGCGACTTGTCCGACAGGCTTGAGAACTGTATAAGGACAATAAAATTTGGGCACTAGCTTTTGACAATTCTCGGACTTGAGGGAAGTTTGCTTATATGGTTGCAGTCGTAGAAACACCTGATCCCCTTCTGCAAATTCTCGTTCGGAGTGACCTTGATCTGCTTGCTGCTTCATGTGATTCTGTTCCATGACTAATTTCTCTTTAAGGGTACGAACAATATCCTCTCATATTGTAAGTGTTTGGTCAACCACCTGGACCTTTGAGGTACCTGGTAAGTATGATAGAACTGAAGGTGGCTTCTATCCATATACTGCTTCAAAAGGAATCATGTGAGTGGCTGTATGGTATGAAGTGGTGTACCACCATTCGGCTAGGGGTAACCATTGAGCCCACTGGTGTTGTTTTTCATAGGAAAAGCACCTCAGATATGTTTCCAAACACTTGTTGACAACTTCCGTTTGACCATCCATCTGGGGATGAAAAGGTGAGCTGAGATGCAATTAGGTGCCTTGTAGCTTAAACAATTCTTGCCAAAACTTTCTTGTGAAAGTTGGGTCACGATCAGAAACAATAGAGTGTTGCATGCCATGAAGATTGAAGACCTGGTCCATGAAAATTTGAGCCACCGTGGATGCAGTAAATGGGTGGTGAAGAGCACATAAATGAGCATACTTGGAAAGATGATCCACAACCACCATTATGACTGATTTATTCCCTAATTTGGGTATGCCGGTAATAAAGTCCATAGATATATCCTTCCAAATAGAAGGGGGAATAAAAAACAATTGTAGTGTGCCCGGAGATTTGAATGTTTCTCCCTTGTTGCATTGGCACACCTCACATTCAGCGAAAAAATTCTGGATGTCCTGTTTCATACCATCCCAGAAAAAAGAACGTTTTACCCGGTCATATGTTTTGGTGAACCCTGAGTGCCCGACTGTGGGTGTAGCATGAAGCTCAGAAAGTATCGTGGATTTAATCTTGGATTATTTACTTAAATACAAATGGCCTTTGTATTGAAGCTCATCCTAGAGCTAGGAGTATCCTAGGGGAGCTAGAGCCTTGGTCTGCAATTGCTGGATTAGATGCAAACTTTTGGGATCATGAAGCCATTCCTAGCACACAGCTTGGAGCCAATCGGGTACAATGAAGGAAAGAGAAAAAAGGGATCCTTCTTCTTCATATTTTCGGGATGGTGCATCCGTCATGACATTGTCTTTTCCCTTCTTGTAAATGATCTCATAATCATATCCAAAGATCTTGGTCACCCATTTTTGTTGCTCCTAGGAGGAAATGCATTGTTCCGAAAAGTACTCGAGGCTTTGATGTTCGATATTAATTTGGAAGCGTTGCCCCAAGAGATAAGTGTGCCACAGATCAATGGCATGCAGAATAGCCAACATTTCCTTTTCAAAAATGGGTTTGTCCAGATTCCTTTCAGACAGTTGCTTGCTGGTGAAGGCCAAAGGTCGACCCTCTTAGATAAGGACAACATCGATTCCTTTCCCTGAGGCATCACATTCTAACACAAAGGTCTTTGTGAAATCAGGAAGGGATATAACCGGAGTGGTGCACATGGCTGGGTTCAAGGTTTGAAAAGCTTGCTCAGCTGCTGGAGTCCAAGTGAAAGAGTTCTTTTTTAGGAGAGCAGTGAGAGGTGCTGCAATCTTTCCGTAGTTCTTAAAAAACTTGCGATAATACCCTGTTAGGCCCAAAAATCCACACAAGATTTTGAGAGTCTTTAGGTGTGACCAGTCCTGCATAACTTCAATATTTTTTGGGTCCACCCTAACACCATCCTTGCCCACCAGATGACCCAAGTATTCCACTTCTGGGGCACCAAAATCACATTTAGACTATTTTGGGAAAAGTTGGTGCTGAGAGAGTAGATGGAGAACTTGATCCACATGAGTAAGATGGTCTATCTAGGTTTTACTATAGATGAGGATATCATCAAAGAAAACTAAGACAAAATTATAGAGAAAGGGATGGAAGACATGATTCATGAGGCTTTGGAAGGTGGAGGGGGCATTACATAGGCCAAAGGGCATGACCAAAAACTCATAGTGGCCCTCATGAGTTCGAAATGCCATCTTGGGGATGTCTACCTCTTTCATACGTATCTGGTGATAGCCTGAGCGAATATCAAGTTTGGTAAAGAATTGGGCTCCACTCAATTCATCAAGGAGGTCATCAATGACAGGAATGGGAAATTTATCTTTAATGGTCAGTTTGTTGAGGGCACGAAAGTCAGAAAACATTATCCAAGAACCTTATTTCTTCAGGAATATGACTACCGGAGAA
>SNQJ01S0135671.1:25558-39324 GCA_010110895.2 Picea sitchensis
TTCGCCACCAATGCCAGATCTGAATTGTGAGATCTTCCATTGAGATTCTTTCTGCGCTCCTCCTCTTGTAGAAGAAGGTTCATGTTGGATTTCTAGTACTGACCAATAATGAACATTTGATATTCATCCAACATGCCATTTAATGTGACAGTGACCAGGTCAGTACTAGAAATCTTTTCACCAATATCTCCTAGCTTATCTTTCAAATCTTTGATTCTATAAAGAAAGTTACTGATATTTTCATTCTCCTCCATCTTAATTGAAATAAGATTACTCTTCAAAAATAATACACGGTTTGTGTTCCTCATCTCATACAAACCTTTAAGTGTCTCCCAAGTTTCATGGGATGTTTTGCATTCCCTAATGTGTGGGATGATATTGTCCTTGACGGACATCCTCAAGAGCACCTTCTCTTTAGTCTCTCGTCACTCCCAATCTTGAACTGAGGCTGTTGGGGCTACTGGTTTTGCTTCGTCTCCACATGCAATCGACCAAACATTGTATCCTTCCATCAACGTTTGCAACTTAAACTTCCAATTGACATAATTTTCCCCATCTAACTTATTTGATTCATTTATATATGAATATGTCATGATATTTGTCATCTTTAAAACACACTAAAATCACTTTAAAATGATCTAAGCCTTTTAGAACCCAATGTAGAAACTCTATACTAATCAATAATTCAAATTGTGACCCCAATCACAATGTCATCTCATCTTCACAAGATAAACATGTTGAACCCTCACAAATAAACACACTTTTTAGATTAACACACTACCACCATTATATTCTTCAATAAATGATATGTTAAAATTAACTTTCCATTCACTTAAATCCAACACCAAAATTACCACCACTATAAAACAAAATTACTTTCTACTTCCAAATTTAGCACAACCACTTTTATTTTCTTACGTCTTCCAAAATTCAACCATTAAAAAAAACTTCTCTCATCCTTTACACAATACAAAGAACTTCTTTCACCAAATCTTCCAACATTCACCCATAAAAGGATAAAAACTTCCTTTTTACTGAAATTTTTTAGCTATTCGAAAAAATCTTCCAGCCATTCAAAAAATATGTAAAAAATTACTTTTACTAAAATTTACCAGCTTATACCTTCACCTTCACCTTCACTGCCTCTTAAAAAATTGAATGCTTGGACTCCAATAGCCCCAAAAGTCCAGGACTCTCCCTCGGACACGAAGCAACAAATAATCTGATTGACTGAACCTCCTTCACGTTTAGAGAAGACATGAACCTCGTTCACAAACTCTGTCTCACAGCCCTCTGTCTCACGACAAACAATAGTGACGGCTTTCAACACTCTTTTGGCTCTTATGGACCTCACAACTCTCAGACCTCACTGCTCTTTAACACAGGTCAACACACCTCACAGTGCTCACGATTCTCAGGCCTCTACGCCTCACACGGCCCTCACGATTCTCTTGGCTCTGATACCAAATCTGAGAACTCACACACAAAGAGACATGAAGAACATACAAAACAAATTGTCTATTGCATGAGAGGCATGAGTATTTATATAGTGGTGGGATGAGCTCCACCGTTGATTAGTTTCATAATCAATGGTTGGAATTGCTTCTTCCAGATGTTTTTGGTTATTTCAAGAGTTTACCGAAGTCGGTGCAGTCGGTGCATTTATTGCAAGATTATCTCTATCAAATACTGGACTGGTTGTTTAATTAATTTCTAACACAAATTACAGTCAGTGATATAGAAGGTTAAAAGGAGGCAGGGAAACTTCTAGAGTGGGAGGACCTCCAAAGCATGAAGTATTCATGGAGAGTTTCTCAGGAAGCACTTAGACTGTGCCCTATTGTTCAAGGAAATTTTCGCAAGGCCATCAAAGAATTCACATTTAACGGCTTCACAATCCCTAAAGGATGGAAGATGAGCCTCCACCTAAAATAAGGATTTCAAATGATTTGTGTTGAGATTAAAATAATTATCTTGTAATCATTGGGTATCATGTGCAAACGCATTGGACTCTCAACTCAACCCACCAGAAATATGCGTATTTCAACAACCTAGAGAAATTTGATACATCAAGATTCAAAGGAGAGGGGCCTTCTCCCTACACGTTTGTCCCATTTGGAGGTGGGCTACGAATCTGCCCTAGTAATGAGTTTGCTCAAATGGAAATTCTTATTTTTCTCCATAATATTGTGAAGAATTTTAGGTGGAGTTAGTGAATCCTAGTGAGAAGGTGATTGTGGACCCTATGCTTGTCCATGCCAATGGACTTCCCATCAAACTTGTTCCTTGCGATTAATAAAGGACTTTGATTTTTTATTTGATTAGTTCTTGGTTTTTCCTTGTATTTTCAATCAGAGATAACAATGAGGTCAGCGATTAGATTGTTAGAAAATTAGGTGTGCTCGTTTAACCATAAACAATATAGCAATATTGTCACCCAACCATAGGTCGAAGCCACCCTTGAGCACCTTAACCTTGACGGAGAATAATTCTGGAAGCAAACCCTAGGCCTAGTAGCCAATCAATGTAGCGTACCTCTCTCCAGAGCTAGCGCACAAGGCAGAAAGTCTAAACCATAACCAAGAGAAATTCCAAGCCTAAAATCGAAAATACAAGCTGCAGTATGCAGCTGCAACTACTCTCCAGACTTGCACACTTACTAAATTTTTGCAGTGCGCACTATATTTTTGCAGTTGCGAGCTGTGTGTACAAATGATCTCTAGCATCATGTATTTATACTGTTGTTTCTTAGCTATTTGGGCCGACTTCTCTTTTTGGAGGCTAAACACTCAATATTAAATTTTTTTCTTTAGCCGAATTGTCTTCTAGGGTTATATCCAATGCTTTAGGGTTTCTTATTGCTTCCTAGAATATTATATTCTTGTCAGGGTTACATGTGGAGGTCAATACCTCCCGCAACAACCATAATATAAACACTCCCTCCTAGCTAGGGAGGTATTGAAGGCAATGGTCTTGAGCACAAACATATCATTAAACTTGTAGCATCATCATAGCCACTCAAACTATCTCATGATTAAATCACGAACACCATCATCACTACTAGTATCATCTGATAACATCAACTACATCATCTCTCGAAGCCATACTCCATCTGAGTAATCAGGCATGATGTTGAATAAGTCACTCACTCGACAAAGTGATATAAGAACTATTCTTCTAATCCAGACATATATCCTAGAAGAATAATTGTTCCAACAGATGTTGGAAGCCATGCCATGGGATACAAGGATTATTATTCTCATCCAAACATACATCCTAGAAGAATAATTGTTCTATACCATACACTAACTATCCATCTAGCTGGTAATCATTTTCAACACTATTGATAGTCTTCATGGAAATCAGAACAATGCCATTCAATATAACACAACTGCATCTATCCATAGTAGTAAACAACTACTATCGAGTGGTACACAACCACACCAAGTAGCACACAGTTACTTGATAAGTGACACATAGTCACAAACAATGGAACACATCTAACACATTGGCATACAACTACTTTCCAGAGACATACAGTCTCCATAGTGATCATATCATCCGATATCATTCTATACAACAATATCATGATACAAATTGAGTCATTTGGGCCATTCTTACACTCACATCTGTGAGATATGGAAGAGCATCTCCCTTAGAAGGTAAAACATCAGCCATGGGCTATCTGGACTATTCTTCTCAAGGATAGAAGAATAATTGTCCCTGATTTTTGAGCCTAGACCATTCACCTAACTAGGCCATTCCTACGGCACTAATCATAGTGCAACCTAGAGAGAATGAGTATGCCCTAACGAATTCCTGTCCTTGATTGTTGAACCTAGGCCATTCAACTAACTAGGTCATTCTTTCGGGACTAATCATAGTGCAACCTAGACAGAGTGAGTCTGCCCTAGGGAATGACTGTCTGGACCATTTCCTGAGGAAATGACTTTCTTGCACCAATCTCCAAAATGGACCATTATTCGAAACTGCTCACAATTGTGAAATTCAAAAGAATGACTGCCTGATGAGGTAGACCATTCTACTTGACCACTAATAAGAGTGACTACCAAGTAGAATGATTGTCCTAGACCATTCCCCCACACTAGCCACAAGGGGAATCACTTTCTATGGTACATCAACAATCTATCGAACCATTTTCAATAAGAAAATGACTGTCTTATCTGAACCATTTTCTGAACTGGAAAATGCCTTTCCGTCAGAAATCTCAAACCACTTTTCGAATTGGAAAGGAACTACTCATCCTGGACCATTTTTTGAACTAAAAAATGATTGTCCATAAACAAATAACACATCAGTGCTCCCTCCCAACCTGGGAGTAATCTCTTCCTTTTCAATAAGGAATTCATCTCCACGAGCCCCAACTTGCTACTTAAGTACATAAAATTTTCATCTTGGACAGAGGATTTACCAAAATATCTATTTTCTGCTCATCTGTGAAGATATATTGGAGAACCACTTCTCTTTTCTGGACTTCCTCATGGAGAATATAATGCCTGATCTCAATGTACTCTAGTCTGTCATGGAACACTGGTTTTCTCTTAAGTCTTCATATAGCTCTGATCATTATAATATATCATGGTCGAGTTCAACACTTTTGTTTCGTGCTAGCTCATGACATTGTGGAAAAGCTCAAACTGAAACATATCCAAGTAGCACTTCTTCTGTCATCATGACAGTTTTTCATGGATTAGCAATCCATCATATTAGACTTATGAGTAACTATTTTGATACACTATCTCTGTTATAGAAAGTTTTCACCACAGTTCTGTTGTATATGAAATACTCTACATCAGGTTGTTTGAATCCATACAATGTCTTCTTATATCTGCATACATGGGTCTCTATCTGGTATAAGCTTCTTTCTCACTTGCTTTATTTGGGAAGAACATTCGTTTACATGTAAATTCCAATCCATGGATACTAGTGAGTTGTCGTTATAGTTTTTCTCCCTCCTTCTGGAAGAACCTCTGAATCTCGCAATGCTTCCATTCACAATTCTTTTTTCACATTTTCTTACATACACTGTTCTTTATCATAACTTCCATTTCTTCTACTTGATTTCTTCCAGTGGGTTCAAACCAAGCTGGTAGTCTTGTGATTCTCGGTAGAATAACTGGTTGTTCTGGATTTTCTTTGTTTCTTGGAATCTTCATGTTCTTCCTCACGTTTCTCTTTAGCTCTTGGGTCCATGGAGTCTTCTATAGATTACATGCCCTAAAGATTCCGACATCTTCCTTTCATCATAGGATCATGGATGTAGATGGACAACTAAGGATACTTTTCAAAGAATACTTCTTCTGAACATGTGCTTCTTATCATGGTTGCTACTTTCAATGGGAACATGGGCATATACTTCATAATCCTCAATGGATCATATTATATAGGATTAGCTCTCTCCTAATCCTTGTTTCATGTATGAATGCATGCTCTTCTTTTTGGAATTCTATAATCAACTCCCTCTATCTAAGAGAGTCCATGCTTTCGTCTACATCCTTATTGCCTTCTACAAAGTGCCACAAGTCTTTTTCTAATTTCTTCTTGATTGATAACTTCTTTCTGTTTTGACTTCTTCTAGGTCTCTTCAAGTTTGATTCTGATTTCGACTTATCTGGCAGTTATTACTTATATAATAACTTCCAGAGGAATTGTTACCAAGGATTGTCAACGCACTTCATCTTTTCAGATACATTACTTCACAAGTAATCATCGTAATAGTAATCCTTATCTTGTTATTCTTCCATAGGTGGTGTTTCACTGACCATATTATATTCTAAGAAATAGAGATACAGGAACTATGTAAACATGGCATGTACAAGGACTATGTTACAAAAGAATATTGTTACCTCGACTAGAAGAATAATTTTTTTTCATCTTGTTTGACTTTCTTTGAGGGTTCCTTTTCTTCGGCAACTGTTGCTTCGTGTTTTTCCTTCCTTTTCTTTAACTCAAGACAATTATTCTTGTAGTGACCATATTTTCAACAGTTGAAGCATTGTATTTTTGACAAATCCTTCTCTTGATTTGGCTTCTTCCTTGAGTAAAACTTCGTCTTATTCCTGGATTTCTTGAACTTTGTTGTGTAGGCTTGATCATCATCTTTCCTTTGGAATCTCTCTTTTGTGCTAATCCTTGATTCTTCTTGTGCATAGCAAGTCCAAAGTTATTCAAATGTGGGATACTCTTTTATTGTGTTCATGCTTGCGACAAATGCATCCCTTGTCTTGGGAAGGCCATTGAGTAATATATTTACGAGTTCCTTCTATGAAATGATTTCTTCAATAGATTGTAGTTGATCTCTTAACTAATAAATTCTCACAAGGTATGATGTTATGCTGTCATCATCGTTAATTTTCATGTCACGGAGCTCATTCTTCAGACTCATTACTTGTCCAATGTTTCTGACTGAGAAGAGGTTAGTTAGGGCATCATACATATTCTTAGATGAGTCAAGATGAGAGATGTAGGTTATCAAGTGGTATTTTACAGAGTCCACTATGATACTCATGGCATTAATGTCATTGTCCTTGAACTTATCCACAATTGCAATGTTGTGAGGTTCCTTCTCTTTTCCTTCTTCAAATTGTGGTTCCATTATCTTTCCTTTCACAATATCCAACACTTTATTCTTAGCAAGGATGAGGTCAATCCTTGTCTTCCATGCTATGAAGTTAGAACACCCTTCTAACTTGTTTTTTGACTTCATAGAGTAAGTCATGACTACTTTGAATTGGTCAACCATTGGCTTTGACCAAAAACTCAAACTTGATGTCTTAGATTGCTAAGAGTACCAGGAGGTGCGCTAGGTTAGGGCGCACTAGGCTATCCAAAAATTAGGTCAATCTCTTCACTTAAGGTGTCTCAACAAGAGGGTTAGGGTTTTGTTGCTGCAACAAAAAATTTGACTACAACTGCAACTCGAATTGAGAAAACCCTCCCAATCTATCTTCCATCGGTTAGATTTTCCGAAGATAGTGTGGGCCCATAACTTGTTGGAAAAGTAGGTGTGCTTGCTTAACTATAAAAAATATAGCAATATTGTCACCCAACCATAGGCCAAACCCACCCCCAAGCACCTTAACCTTGACAGAGAATAATTATGGAAGAAAAACCTAGACCTAATAGCCAATCAATGTAATGTACCTATCTCCAAAGCTAGCACAAAAGGCAGAAAGTACAAACCATAACCAAGAGAAAGTCCAAGTCTAAAAATGAAACTACAAGTTGCAGTAACTACAACTACAATTACTCTCCAAACTTGTGCACTTACTAAATTTCTATAGTGCGCACTAGATTTTTGCAGTTGCGAGCTGTGTGTACAAATGAGCTCTGACATCATGTATTTATACTAATCTTTCTTAGTTGTGGAGGTTAATACCTCCCGCAGCTACCATAATATCAGATAACCCTAAGGTTGGCGATCAATTTTCTTGCAGATTTTTTAGTGTATTTAGTAAGGTTTCTGTCTTGACTGTGTTTTTTTTCTTCTTTATGGGTTGGGCATTTCGACCTTATTCCTACCATGGGTAGTGCAAGAGTAGGGAAACTTCTTTTAATTACACAACTTAAAAATAAAAAAAATATTATCAGATAGAAAAAGATGCTCACTTTGCACTCTGCAGAAATTGCCTCCTCAAATGCTCCCTTGTACGTCTCCCTAGTACACTGAATTGCACTCTTAATATCATATTGCATGGAGGAAAAAATTTACCATTCAATTGCAGAATAGAAATGTCTGGCTACATTTCATCCTATGATTGCATAGTAAAAATAAATCGTGTCCAAAATTCCTAAACATAATTAATTAGTCCCGACACATTCACAGTTAGCTTTATACTCTAAAACCACTAATATTGTTGATTCTTCTCTCACCTTTGCCTCTTGCAATTTGCATAGCGCTTCAATCAGCGGGGCATTTCAACCTTTTCTTACCACGAGTAGTGCAACTTATTTTAAGTACACAACTTAAAAATCAAAACATTGAATTTCTCTCTTAATACCAGGCTGCAGGCATGAAACAGTTTAGCATTCAGTTGTAGACTAGAATGTTTTGCTACATTTCATCATATGATTGCATAGTAAAAACGAATCATGTCCAAAAAACATAAACATAATTAATTTTTATTTATTGTATTACTGGTCAATTCATTTCTCATCAACCCTCCCAAAAAGGAGCTAGTTATGCTCACCTTTGACACAAATAGCTCTTCCAAATCATGGCCATTCCTTTGCAGTTCCCTTCTGTTGTTCTCAAAGCTGAGGTTGCCACTATAATCAGTGATCATAGTCTGTGTGTTTCACCCACCTTCCACTAGTTGTATTTCTGAATCAGGTAAGTTGAAAGAACGAAGTTCTTCACCAATGACATCTAAGCTTCTGGAAAAAGTAGATGCATAACTTTCAAAAATCTCCAGTGCTTAAAGAATATCTATTGTTTAACCTATAAAAGAGGATGGGTTGTTGCGCACATCAAGTCCATTAGACTGTGACCTGGATATTTCTTTATCAAGATCTACAACTTTATTCATTGAATTTGATTTACTCTACCTTAAAAGTTAAAAGGATTACATTTTGTGCAGGTTCAACAATTGGTATACTCAACATGTAAATTGTGCACTTGGGTGGGGATAAGGGGCTCTCTGTTGCAACAAGTGTGAAACATAAGGAAACACTACTCAAAAGGTTTCTGTTAGGATCAAGACACCAGCAGAGGAGCTCCAACCGACATGTAGTACGTTGGTTCATGCAATGAATAACGTATCAAAGTTCAACTTAGTCAAAGTTTAGGGAGACACATCAATTCTATTAAATAATCATTTATTGAAGTTATTTGATGTGTGACGTTCCTTTGGTGAAGACTAGGACGCACTGTCATCATTACTTACCGACATAGTCATCATTACATTTCAATTGTTTAAAAAATGCTTTTCTATATTATTATTTATATTTAATAATTTATTATTTAAATATAAAGAAATATGATTTAATTGTTAGTTCATTGTTGTATATAATCTCTCCATAACAATGTTGTTTTGAGATGATCAATATGGCCATGTCTAGATAGCGTTAGCGCTATATAATATATCGAGCAATGTTTAAAAGAATTATAACACTTATTCTCCTTTTGGATGTGGATTGATGGCTGGGAGACGAAATTTCCATGCAAATAATTTACTTACCAAGAACAAACATCCCTATCACAATTCCTTTGGATCTTTTGTGTATTCTCTGTATTTGCAGCTTCTTGCTCAAATTTTTGTATGTGGCAAGGATATTGATACATGTCGCTTGTTTAATAAAGTATTTCATAAAGGCGTATGCTAAATTCTTGTATGTGGCAGGGACATTGACATATGTGGCTTGTTTAATAAAGTATTTTATAAAAGCTTATGCTAAAGACCAAACAAAATGCATCTTTATCAATGAAATGTGCCAAAGACCAAACAAAATTCACCTTTGTCAATGAAATGCACCTTTGCCAACAAATTCTTTTTCGTCAAACCCTTCTGCAGTAATCTTCCCATCCATCAAAACCTCTGCCCCAACTTCTACACACTGGCGACCGCACCATCCAAAGACCTTGTCGTCGTCCTTGCCCATGGGTTCTCCAGTCATCTTAGGCATCCAAATTCAATTTGTAGCGTATTAATTCATTGTAGGTTGGTGGATGGAAAAGTGTGCCAAAAAATGACATTCAATTATGAATATGCAAATGGGCGACCAACAATTTCTGGCTAATTCCTCAATTCAAATCTCAAGCAGCAAAAAAGCATATAGTTGGCCATATTGTCTAGTCGTTCAAGATGATTTGACATTGCAACATGGTGGAGAAGGAATGCGGGAGGTGTTAAACATAATGTAACCTCAACAGTCTGACTGTACACTGCCAGCAATCCTGGCCAACTGTACTTTCTATTCTTGTTTAGCTTGATCCTATTTAGCTCAGCTATCTCCCATTGCATAGTACTTACTCCTTTAGACTTACTTCTTCAGACTTCTTGTACTCTTCTTCATATATTCTAATATACTATTTTCTGTTCTATTCTTTCTCTCTGCATTTCTTGCTTCTCAATTTATCATGGTATCAGAGCTACAGTAGTAAGCCTTTTCACACAAGCTGGAGAGCAACACGATCCTCAAATAGCGCAGAGCTTCACGGACCTTGAGAGCATTTTGACACAAAATTTTCACAAGGCTTGGAGAGTTTTCCGTCATACTCTCGAAAGATCCTCGCAGGAAACTTCCACGAGGAAGCAGACCATCCTACGCTCAAAGATCAGTGTAAAAATTTCACGCGTCAAAGCAGAGCGTACAACGCTCGAAAGATCGAGGAAGAAGAGAGTGCAGAAGAAGAAACAGTAAAGATTCTTGTACAATTTTCAAGAATCATCAAAGATTTATGAAGAAGAACTGCAGGAGGTGGGAACTCTTGAAGAATTCCAAGAATTCGTTCAAATTCGCTAAAGATTCCTACAGAAGGAAGAATCGTTTAAAGATTTACGGGAATTATCTCAAATCTGTCAAAGATTGCAGTAGAGAACAAATAACTCGTGAAATTCTTTCAAATCCTTGAAAGATTCACAAATTTTTCTTCCACAGAATAAAATCCTTGCAAAGGTAGTAAAGAATGTGTCTCAGGTTCAAAGAATAGCCATTGCAGCCGTATGATTCGTCCTATGAACGGATCCAGAGTGGGAAACCAGTTCAGAAGGGATGAAGAGAGCACGAAAAAGGAGAAAGAGTTTCAACCATTAGATCTTGCGTAGAGGACTGACAGAAATTTCGACTTGTGAAGTCGCGAAATCCCAAAATCATTTGGACCGTCCATCAAGAGACACGTGGCGAGATCTCGGCATTTAGCTGACTCGCAAGGTGTAAAGGTTAGAAGACTTTCATGAGAATTCGCGAATCATGAAATCACGAGTCATTCTAGACCGTTGGATCGAGATAGATCGTGATCCATCGATCTTATCCCATCGCAAAATCGGGGATCGAGAGTTGGACGAGCGAAGGAGACTGCTCTCCAAAACTCCGATACGCGAAATCTCGACATCACGTATCGTGAAATCCCAAGAGGATTGTGAGCCATCCATCTCAGAGGACAGGTGGCAGCAGATCCAGGCCATCACTCCATCGACATTTCGGTGTTTGGGATATCGGAGGTCTTGTTGACGAAAGACACTGCACGACGAAAGTCGTGAAATCGCGATTCACGAAATAGCGATAAGATCACAACTGTCCTTTTGTTTGGACACGTGGCGGACATCAAGGAAACCGTCAGCATATCGACTACTGGGGTTTCATGTTGTCAGAGAAATTTGGAGTCGCAAGTCGCGAACTCGCGAAATGACAAGGACTGTCCATCTTGAGGGGACGCGTGGTGTAAATCCGAGGGCTCCGGAAAAGTCCCGAAAGGGGAGAGTCCATCGGGACATCGGGATTTGTTAAATCGTGAATCCCGAGGACAAGAGATCAGGTTTCTATATGGTGAAAACCCCGTAAACGATCGGAGCCGTCCATTTTGAGGAGACACGTGGGCGAGATCGGGAGAACCAATCGGCACACCGGGGTTCAACGTTTCGCGGATCCTGGAGAAGAGAAGTCCGGAATAGATCAAATCACGAAATCGTGAAGAGAAATCATAACCGTGCAATATAGGAGGACGCGTGGCGGAGATCAAAGCAATCGGGAAATTTCCCGAAAGGAAAGGTCATCCATCGTGAAATCGAGAATCGAAAAATCAGGGATTCCATGGACAAGAGGTCCAATGCATTTCGACCTTCGAAACCCCGAATCTCGATAAGAGGTTTGACTGCGGTCTTATGAGTTCTGGTCATAAGATCTGGACCATCAGATCATAGGAAGATTTGGACTGTTGAATTGTCGAAAGGCGAATTTCGAATTTTCGACAATTTTGAAAGACAAAGAACCGGAAAATCTTGTAGCACTTTAACATCAAGGCACGTGGTCACATTACACGAAGACTAAGGGCCAATTCAAGGCCAATAAGCTCTCATCGGCAAATCGGCGTTTCGGCGATCAGAGGTTGGCGAGACAAGAGATCAGAGGACTCGTATAATGAAGTCCCGACGTCAGAATTGTGAAGCCATAAACTCGCGAAATCTTGCAACACAGCGTTCCGAAATACCTGGAAGCTAGCAGCGGACCTCGATTTAAGCAAAATAAAAAGGTAAATACGAAATTTCCCTCTGTTTTTTCTGCAAAATTTTTAAAAGATGGCATCGTCTAGCAATTTAGGACCAACTCAGGGTCCGATTCTTCTTGGAAAGAACTATGAGTTCTGGTCTCTTCAGATGAGATCCTTCTTGCAAGCACAAGAGTGTTGGGATCCAGTGGATCATGGATATGTGGAACCAGATCCAGCAGACTTGTCTGCCACGACTAATCAGCAGAAAATTGCTGAGGCAACACAGAGAAACAGAGAAAATAAAGCTAAGTTTTGGATTCAAAATTCTGTGGATGACTCGATTTTTTCAAAAATCACAAGCGCTGGTACTTCAAATCAGGCTTGGGGACATCCTTAAATATTCCTACCAAGGAAATGAAAGGGTCAAAACAATTAAACTGCAGACCTTGAGGATGCAATTCGAGACTCTAAGGATGACAGATTCTGAAAATGTGGATCAGTTCATGACCAGAGTCATGGGCATCGTGAACCAGATCCGACTGACTGGTGAAACCATCACTGATCAACTCATTGTTGAGAAAATCCTCCGAAGTCTACCCAAGAAATTCGAAATGGTTGTAACAATAATCCTTGAATCCAAGGATCTGTCAAGTTTTTCAATAGATGAATTAATTGGTTCTCTGGTGACACATGAGACTAGACTGCATCTCACATATGAGTCAATCTCCAATGCTTTCAAAACTCAATTCTCCTTCAGTAGAGGGAGAGGCAGAGGAAGAATCAGAGGTCACCAAGGAAGAGGGAACAATCACAGTAACCCTCACTCCAGTGGAGGCAATAGACAACAGTATCCGAATCAAAATTTCCAAGGTCAAAGACTACAACAACAAAATCAACATCAGAATTTTCAACCTCAAAGAGGCAGAGGGAGAAGATCAAATGAGAAATCAATCATTCAATGCTATTACTGCAAAAAGTATGGGCACTATGAATCTGAATGCAGGAAGAAGAAAGAAGATCAGCTCTCAGGCAGAGCACATGTGTCACATCACACGGGAGAAAACTCAGGAGGTATGTTTCTTTTGTGCCACAAGACTGAACAACAACCTAAAGATCTCTGGTTGTTGGACAATGGATGCAACAATCACATGACAGGTAACAAAGATTTACTTTCATGCATTGATTCTTCAATCTCATCTGATATTACACTTGGAAATGATTACTTAGTCAAGGTTCAAGGAAAAGGAACTGTTCATATTCTTACTAAACAAAGTGTAAAGAAAGACATAAACAATGTCTATCATGTTCCAGATCTGAAACATAAATTTCTAAGTGTAGGAAACCTCATTGAACATGGCTATAAGGTACTTTTTGAGGGAGCATCTTTCAATATATTTGACAAAATCCCAATCAGAAAATTAATTTATGAAATCCATATGACTCCAAATAAGATGTTTCCCCTTACCCTCAGAACTATAAATCTGATTCAACCATATGCATAGAGTGCATCCACGTTGAATGAAACAATGGTTTGGCATACAAGATTTGGACATATACCATTTTAGAGTCTAAGTCTCCTTCAGAAGCACTCCATGGT
>SNQJ01S0135677.1:3995-14248 GCA_010110895.2 Picea sitchensis
GATGCTTCTAGAAGGGAATCTTCTAGAAGCATCGAGAATTCATCTTTTTCCTTGCTTTAGAAAGAGTTTGCACCCTAGCAGTTCAACACAGTGCGAACTTCTCGCACCCTGGCTTAAGGCATCCTGTGAGAATCAGGCATTGTCACAAGCAAATATACTAGCAGCCTGCAAACAGTCTTCAAAAATGAGTTTTTTGGAAGTGATGAAAATAACTTTTTCTCAGGAGAAAGTTCTTATGAAGAGCCTGAGTACACCATCGTCAATACATCATCATGATGACCAAAATCATGGGTAACAGTTGCGTTCTTTTGTAGGATCATTATTGTATGAGTGTTGGAATGGAGCTAGGATCGCAATAACGAGAGGAAGTGATGTTTAAATTGTATGTCACCTATCCCTCTTTAGTTAGTAAATTCAATATTTAAAACTTAAGGAAAGCCTCATGTTCTGGTGTGTTTTGTTCTAGATCTAGGTGGATCTAGGGAGATCAGTTAGTGTTTGCACCTGCCGATTTATCCGAATAACATGTAGGGTTATTATTTACGTATTATTATTGACAATATTTACTACATTTGATTTCATTCTTATTTTAGAACTTGGTCATGATGTATAATGGGTTATGAAATTGCATACTCTGGTGCCATGAAAATAAAGTTGACGAGTACTCTTGCACCGTGAAAATAAAGTAGATGATTAATATTGTGTCATGAAGATAATGTTGATATATGATTGATTTAGTAATTATATTACTCTTGCGCCATGAATAATGTTGATTTATGACTGATATTCTAGTCTCAAGTTATGAGATGTGATTGATTAAGGGACTTAGACACCTCCTTATTCCTCAGAACACTCGCCAGCCCTGAGACCTTAAGTGGTCAAAATAAATTGAATGAATCCTAGGATGGAGAATTTCTTATGTGTCCTAGAGGTCTTAACCATGCATAGTAGGTTGGGAGGGTATTTCTTTAAATGTTCAATGACTTGGTTGATCAGTTATTTGTAATTTGCTTCATGAGCGTGATGTGTTTAATGGCATTGCTAATTGTGATTATGTGTTGGTCCCGAGTGGCTAATGATTATGCTATTGCGTTGATTGTGTCATTAATAATTATGATGATGTGAGATTGTGAAGCAATTATTTATGTTGTGATGCTTTTAATTTCCTAATGCAATTTTTTTTAACATTTTGTACATCATTATCCATTGTCGTAATAGAGGGGTAGTTACAATAGGTCTTGTAGCTATTTAAAAATAAGAAAGAAACTAAAGTAAGTTCATGTGAGCATAGAAATTAAGGATGGAATGATTCATGTCCACAAACCAAAGAAACAAAAATAATCTATTAATAAACAATAAATAGACTTATGACCATGAAGACTATATTAATTTAACAATGGAGAAAATCCCTTTAAGAAAATAAAAACACACTACAAAATAGCATGTCATGGTTTATTATCAAAAAAAATTACAAACCTTATTACACAGTCAACTTTCATATGTATAGCCATAAGAAGAATACCGACAAAAAAAACTCGATACCTTATTTTGTTTTAAAATACCAAGAATGTATATATCCATCCATCCACTTCGAATAAATATAGTATTATTAAATCCCCTATCCACATTTAGGGTCTAGTTTGGAAACATAAATACTTCTCGAAGGATGAACACCCTGGCATAGAGGCCATATCCAACACCTTTCAACAATGAATTTCAAATACAATAATCAATATGGTGCATGGTGAAATTAATTTTCAAAAGAAGAAAGACATTTAAGGAAGAAGAACCATAGTAGGTATCCATCCATCCACTTCGAATAAATATAGTAGTATTAAATCCCTTCTCCACAATTAGGGTTTAGTTTGGAAACTAATATACCTCTCGAAGGATGAACACTGTGACATAGCGGCCATATCCAACACCTATCAACAATGAATTTCAAATACATTAATCAGTATGGTGCATGGTGAACTTAATTTTCACAAGAAGAAATACATTTAAGGAAGAATACTTATAGGACATTTAGACCAAATAATGTTTGGATACCTCGTAGTAAAATAATCGAGTACACCTGAATGATGCACATCCATTAAGAAGGGAAATCAAATTTGTTTTAAAGAATGACTATAGGGTTGTAGAAGAGTATACCTGTAATAAATCGAAAACCCTGCAACGAACTCCTATAGATGCATGAATCAAATAGACATAACCCAAACCTCTTCCTGATGGGCACCCTCGTTCAAAAAAACAGGCCCCACCATTATGTTAGAGTATCCAAAAGAATCTAATTTTCCCGAGTAAAACTTATATAAGAAGTATATCAATAGAATTCTCGCATGTGTAATGAGTTGTGACCACTACAAATGCATTTTGTAAATATTCAAACAAAAATTAATTAGAGAAAGGTATGAACAGAAATGACGACAACATCTGAGTTATAAATAGAGTAAATAACTAAGAAAAAGGCATGCGAGACTTATTAAACCCTTCAACCAAGGACAACAAATAAACACATTACTGCCTATAGTAAAATGAAAATTCTATAAATAGTAAACAAGACTTCATTTAACAAGAAATAGGATGAGAACCCTTTTACATGTTTATGTCCAGACTCTTAAGTGTGAATTATAGTCAAAACGAAAACCCGAATGATGATATATAGAGTTCAAAGGTTGGAATATGTAACAATATTCAATCTCCAATAACACAAAAGAGGAAACTCGAACCAAAGAGTTAAAACCATAGAGTAGGATCCCTCATATTCTGTTGGAAGATTACCAAAACAATAGACAGAATGATCGAAATCTATACGGTATGGTCTAGACATTAACTTCCCATCTCTCATCCCAAGTTCTTTAAACCTAGCACATAGGATTCTCACCACGAAAGGATACAGATAGGCGTTTTAATAAGAGACTTGATATGTTAATTTTGGTATTAACAACCTCCAACCACAATGCTATCTAATATCAAAACATCATTAGCTATGACATTCTTAAACATGATTACGATATGACCATCATACCTTGCCTATCGATTAATTCAACTTGCTTTATGATTGAGGGGATATGGTACACCCCTTCCACGTTATGGGTATGGGGTCAAGATAAAACCTTTATCAACTTACATAGAAACTTTTGTAAAACTTAATCCACCCATCGACTACATTAACATATCACTCAAATGGTAAGTCCACCAACTTAGGCTCTAGGTTAAACAAGGTTATTACAAGGGTCTAATATTGAAAATTTTGCCAACAAAAAAGTTTCAAAACATGGAGTTAGTAGTTTACATATGAATTGCACTATGAGACTAAAAGTGATCTGCAAAAGAAGAAGTCTAGGAAATTTGAGCATACTAAATCAACAAGTTAATATGTTTTTAATGAAAATGAAACTTCAAGTGAGGATAGTGTTAAAATGGAACAAAGAACTGAAAAGAAACATAAGCATCATGAGGAAATCATGGGAGAATTTAAAAATATAAAACATCCAATAGTTAATGGTGAGATTGAGACTGGAGAAGAGGAAGAATCTTGGCTTTCTGGAATGAAAAATTACTTTCAGATATATAATGATTCAAGTGAACTTAAAGAAAGAATGGCCATCTATAATCTAACTGAGAAGGGAGATATTTGGTGGTAAGATATCAAAAGAGTAAAGAATATCAAGGAACATAAAATCACTTGGAAGAATTCTAAAAGATATTTTAAGAAACAATATCTATCAGAACAATATTATGAAGGTAAGGCTAAATAATTTTATGAACTGAAATTGTAAAATTTAACCATGAAATACTTTTTCAATAAGTTTCTAAGCTTATTGTGTTATGTATCATATATTGTGGATGAAAAACCAAATATACAATGTTTCTTGAGTTGTTTACCAGCCTCATATAAAGACAGGATTGAACTTGGCAATCCTAATACTTTAGACGAAGCTATGCATAAGGCTAAAATTTGTTTTGAACAATATAAAAAGAAAAACGAAAATGTTAAAAACTGTAAGGGAAAGCAAGTTGAAAGATTTGATCCATGAAGAGAGAAGGATTTGTTTTCAATAAGAACACTGCAAACTGGTTTTAGGAAAATAACTACACAAATAATAAGCCTTATAACCCGTTTGATAATAAAAATGCAAAAATGACATTTTTTTATAATAAAGAAACAACCCAAAAGGAACGAGTAAAATGTTGGGAGTGTGGCGAACCAAAATGTTTTAAGGATTTTCCTGACAGGAAGAAAAAACCCAGCAATATACATACAGTTCGAGAAGTTATTATAGTTGGTGAAATAACAAGGAGTACCCCAAAGATGAGGGAAACCTTAGAGAATAGACAAGAATATCATCAAGCTTGCATGGTGGAAGTAGAAGATATGTTGAATAATCAACCAATTTCCATTTTGATTGATCCAGGTGCTAGTTTGAGTTATATTTCACCTAATATAGTATAAATTTGTATACTTCTCAAAGAAAATTTTGAAAAAGCATGGCTAGTATAACTTGCTACAAGAAAAAAAGAAAAGTTGTAAATCTTGTTAAAGGTTGTGAAATTATTATGAATGGCTTTAAAACTCAAACAAATTTCAATGGTTTTCTACTAGGATCATATGATGTATTAATTGACATGGATTGGTTAAAAAAATATAAAGTAATTCTAAATTTTTATGAATTTACTTACATGGATGACAATGGTAGCATCATTGACATTAAAGGGATACAAAGAACTATTAGTATTACGAAGATGTTATCCTTGTATATTAAAATATCTGTTCATAAGGGATGAAAAGTATTTTTCGTTCATGTAATAGATAATGCAAAAGACGAAAGTAAGAGGGATATTTTAAATTTCCCTATATTGCAAGGATTTCTAGACGTTTTCCAAAAGATTCCTGGATTACCTCTTAAGAGATAAATAGATTTCTCTATAGAATTACTACCCGTAGTGGTGTCAGTTTCAAAGACTCCATATGAGATGAATATCTTAGAAATTAATGAACTAAAATATCAACTTCAAGATTTATTAGACAAAAGGTATATTCGACCAAGTGTATCTCCTTGTGGAGCACCGATACTATTTGTCATAAATAAAGATGGAGCCTTATGACTATGTATAGACTATCAACAACTTAATAAAATGACAATTAAAAATGGATATCCTTTACTGCACATTGATGATCTATTCGATCAAACACGTGGGGAAATGATATTTTAAAAAATCGATTTGCAAGCAGGGTATCATCAAGTAAGAATTAAAGATGAATATATATACAAAACAACTTTTAGTAAGATATATGGGTATTACGAGTTAGTAGTGATACACTTTTCATTAAAAAAATTCCCGACCTCATTCATGTGTCTAATTAATAGTATCCTAATTAAATACTTAGATAAATTTGTAATCGTCTTCATCGAAGATATACTAATCTACTCAAAGAATGAACAAGATCATGAAGAACACATAAGAGTATCTCTACAGATCTTGACAGAGAAAAAGATATATGTTAAACTTAGTAAATGTGATTTTTATAAAGATAAGATTTAATACTAAGGACATGTAGTCTCTAAATAAGGAATATTTGGTGACCCTGAGAAAATAAGAGCCATTATGGACTAGTCACTTCCAAAAGATGTTGTATACATAAGATCATTTATGGGTATAATAGGCTTTTACCAAAAGTTTAATAAAGTTTTCGAAGATTACTCATCCTATAACATCCCTACAAAGGAAAGGAACAAAATTTATATGGTCAAAAAAAAATGGAAAGAAATTTTTGAAAAACTAAAACATCTCCTAACAAGAGCTCCTATACAAAAAAATAAAATATCCATATAAAGACTTCGTTGTATGCACAAATACATGCATTGAAGGGTTGATAGGAGTATTAATGCAGGATAGTCATGTAATTGCTTATGAGTCTAGGAAGCTTAATGAACACAAAACACATCATGTAAAACATGACTTATAATTATTCTTGATAATACATGCACTAAAGATGCAGTGACACTATTTGATAGGATGAAAATTCCTCTTGATGTCTAACAATATTGCTTTAAAGTACCTTTTCGATAAACAAAATCTTAACACATGAAAAACAATGTGGTTAGACTTGTTGAACGTATGATTTTGAAATAAGACATATTAAGGGGAAATAAAATAAGATAGATGATGTCTTGATTAGACATGAAAATATGATTTACACAATTATGAAAAGTAATTATGCAACTGACTTAGAGGTTAGAGGAAAAGGCTAATATTGTAGCAAAAAAAGATATACAATACCAAAGAGTCAAATCAAAATTGGCAGAAAATCAAACTCAAATTGAAAAATGAAAAATCACACTCGAGACTTTCTAAAAATGGAATGTTGATGTATAAAAATAGGTTGTATATTCCTGAAGCAGAAGAAATCAAATTACTAATACTAAATGAATTCAATAAAAATACGTACTCTCGACATCGTGGCTATTAGAAAATAATTACTATATTAAGAAAGGAATGCTCAAGGGCTAATATGAAGGGAGAAATTGTTGAGTATTTAGCTAAGTTTATAGAATGTCAACAAGTTAAAGTTGAACATCAATATATAGCTGGATTACTATAACCCCTAACTATTCGTGAATGGAATTATAAACTTGGACTTTATAATAGGTTAACCTAAAAGTAATAAAAAAAATGATTGAATAATGGTTGTCGTTGATAAATTGAGAAAAAACACACACTTTATATTAGTTAAATCCACTAACATAGAAGATATATTTATTAAATAAATCTTTCTACTAAATGGAATTCCTAAAAGTGCAATGATAGAAATATGAAATTTATAAGAAATTTTTGGAAATCCTTGTTTAAAGGATTAGATACACAATAAAATTTCAACACTGCTTACCATCTTTAGATGGATGGGAAGACTGAAAGAGCTAATCAAATAGTGGAATACATGCTTAGAATGTATCTTATGAATAGACCGAACAAATAGGAATAATATTTACATTTGGTTGAATTAATATATAATAATCATTACCAAGGTTTACCTAAACTTAGTCCTTTTGAAATTGTTTTGAAATTGTTTATGCAAGAAAATATAACATTCTTGTTTCATGGAGTAACCCTGCCAATATATTAATGATAGGACCTCAAATGTTAAAGGAAATGGAACTAACAGTGAATAAGGTACAACAAAAATTGAAATAGCTCAGGTTAGAAAGAAGAGCTATGCATACTCCAAAAGAACCCCAAGGGAGTTCAGTATTGAAGACCATGGGTATATAAGAGTAAGGCTTAAAAGAGGTTCTTTAAGACTCAAAAGGTATACTAAATTATCTTATAGATATTGTGGTCCCTTTGAAGTTCTTGCATGAATAGGATATGTAGCCTATCAAATTGCACTTCTATCCATGGTAAAAATACATGATGTGTTCCATGTTTCGTTATAAAAGAAATATATACATGATCCTACTGATGTTCTGGATTGGAATATGATATAGGTGGAACATGAGAGAGAGTTCCACGTAGAAATGGATTGTATTATCGACATGAAGGAGCTTACACTCTGAAATCAAGCCATTGAACAAGTAAAGGTTGCACCTTAGTCTCCAAGAGGTTACATGGGAAATGGAGGATCACATGCATAAATCATATCCATTTCTTTTCCAGAATTATCTAGATAAAGATTAGATAACACGGAGGATGGTGTTAAGTTCTAAGGAGGGGTGGATGTGATACCCCGAAATTACAAAATTTAAAACTTATTATTAATTTTTTTATTATTTTCAACACATTATGGATCCTTGTGATTAATTAAAAAAATGAAGCACACACGAAGTGGGATTATTAAAAGAGAGAATTTTGTTGATCCAAAACATAACTACCAAGTGACAACAGAAGGGGGAGAACTGGTGAAGTTTATTTGAGTTAACTCAACTAAAGTGAGACAAAATATCTTAGGAACATGTGTTAAATTTCAATTAACAGTGTTTAATGAGAAAGAGGCTCTTACATATGTCAAATACCTAGGAAATTTTATAAAAGTAAATAAAACAAAGAGTATGGGATGCCACTCTAAAAGATATGTGAAACCTGAGAAATGTTGACATGACACATAAATCTTCAGGTAATGCTTGAAGCCCTAGGAAATGTGACAAGTCACTTGGTAGTTTATTAGATCTATATTTAGTTTGGGGGTGATAGAGCATAAATATGTGGCAACTGTGATCTATGGTTGGGAGGAACAACCTATTTGACATGTGTTTTACCTAAAAGAAATTTCATTTACATGTTTTTTTTTTGCATTTTATTTTGATCAAATTGATCTTCAAATTATAAATTATGGATATTCTACTATGGTAAAATGTTTCTTCAATTTCTATTACATGGATAAATTATTGATGATTGAAATCTAATTAGATATTAGAAGTTTTTTTTTTTTTGTTCATTCCATTATGTGATTCCCATAGAAAATATCAAAAAGCGGTGATTATATCAATGTCTAAATTAAAATGCAGGAAGCATGGTTTTATAGTAAAAAAGTTTCTGTGCAGATTATAGTATATAAATCAAACTAGATTATACACAATAATGCTAGTTCCATACTAGAAATCTAGAATATGCGAGAAGTTATTGTCATCGAATAAGTACAACAAGATAGTATATGTTGTATATATATGTATATTAATGAGATTTATAAGAGAACTAGCTTTCCAGGTCCTGTATCTATCTAAAAACAAGAAAGAAACTAAACTAAGTTCATGCAAGCAGAGAAAGTAAGGCTGGAATCCTTCACGACCACAAATTGAAGAAACACAAATAATATATTAGTAAACAATGAACATAGTTACCCCCATGAAGACTCTATTGATTTAGCAAGGGAAAAAAAGCCCTTTAAGAAAAAAAACACACGCTGGGAAATATACCATCATGGTTTCTTATCAACAAAATTATAAACTTCATTGCACATACAACTTTCGTATGAACATCCATAAGCGGAATATCGGCAAACAAAACCTGATACATTCTTTTTTTCAAACAAAACCTGATACATTTTTTTTTTAAACAGACCAAGAATGTGGTCGAAAGAACCAGAGTAGGTATCCATCCAGCCACTTAGAATAAATAAAGTAGTATTAAATCCCTTATCCATAGTAAGGGTCTGGTTTAGAAACTGAAATACCTCTTGAAGGATGAACACCCTGGCATAGAGGCCATATCCAACACCTGCCAACAACGAATTTCAAATACAATAATTAGTGTGGCGCCTGGTGAAAGTAGTTGACACAAGTAGAAAGACATTTAATGAAGAATACTTACAGGAAATTCAAACAGAATAACGTTCGGATACCTCATGCTAAAATAACCGAGTACACATGCATGATGCACAACCATTAAGAAGGGAAATGCAATTTTCTTTAAAGAATGACTCTAGGGTTGTAGAAAGAGTATACATGTAATAGCTCGAAAACACCGCAAGGAAACTCCTGTAGATGCATGAATCGACAAGCCATAACCAACATCTCTTCCCGATGGGTACTCTCGTTCACAACAAAAGGGCCCATCATTAGCATAGAGTATCCAAAAGAATTTATTTTTCAAACAAAAGGGCCCATCATTAGCTTTGAGTTGCGACCATTATAGAAGCATTATGTAAATATTCAAACAAAAATTAAACATAGAAAGGTATGAATGGAGATGACGACGACATATGAGTTATAAAAAGATAAAAGAGCTATGAAAAAGGCACACGATACTTATTAAACCCTTCAACCATGTACAAGAAATAAACACATTAATGCCTACAGTAAAAGGAAAATTCTGTAAATAGTAAACAAGACTTCATTTAACAAGAAATAGGACCAAAACCTTTTTACTTGTTTACGACCAACCTCTTAAGTGTCGAGTATAGTCAAAACGAAAACCCAAACGATGACAGATAGAGATCAGAGGTTGGCAAAGGTAACAATATTCAATTTCCAAGCACACATGTGAGGGAGCTCGAACTAGGTAGATGAAACCCTAGAGTAGGAGCCTTCATCTTCTCTTGGAAGATTACCAAAACAATAGAGCGAATGACATAAAACTATGCGGGATAGTTGGGACATTACCTTCCCCCCTCTCATCCCAAGGTCATTACACCTAGAAAATGGGAGGGTCTCCACGAAAGGATACATACATTATTTTTAATAAAATACTTGATACGTTAAGTTTGGTAATAACAACCTCGAACCACTATGCTATCGGATGTCAAAACATCATTA
>SNQJ01S0135679.1:8424-25548 GCA_010110895.2 Picea sitchensis
ATAAAATTTTGGCGATTTTTAAGGTAAAATAATTTTATCCTATAGAATTTGGGCGAATCATTTTTAAAATAGCGAATCTCATTTTTGGAAAAACCATGGAAAATTAGCCCATGAGCGAAATTTAGCCTCTAAAATCATCCATGTATGGAATATGACGCCACACCCGTGCAAAATTGGCCGTAAAGTAATGGCCTCCCTCCCCACCATCATGGTTATTGTTGCAAGAGTTGGTTCTAGGCTGTAACAGAGCCAAGACTTAGAACATTTTAAATGAAAAAATAAGTTATCATTCAGAACTTGATTTGGGTTGCGTGCAAGTAAATTATGAGATAACCACGAACCAATTTTGATTAGAAGATGCCTCTCCCAACAGAAGATGGATCTCTCGAATATATGTCATGATAGGATATTCAATAAGCTTAATAGTGGGCAGATCTGTGGGTAACAAAACGTTTTGAGTTTTTTAGGGTTGATGGGTTGGACCAGAAAGTAGTCCATTGGGCATGGAGTCAAATGATCAAGCAAGTAATAAGAGTGTTTCGGAAATGGAAATACATGGATCAGAGGTGAGATAGAAGATGATTACAAAGGGAAGGATTTATAAAACGTATGGCGGCAGAATAAAGAGAAAACATATCAAAATGCAAGGAGCACTTAGCAATGAATTCCAAGCATAAATCAATGTAAAGAGATAGTTGGGATAGATCATCTAGCAAAGGATGAATTCTGAACCTTCAGATCTCTGCAAGAAATAACCTATAACTTGTCCTGCAATATAGAATCTAACAAATGGATGAATTCCATTACAAACACATGTTATAGATTAGGAAGAAAAAATGAATGGAATAGTATGAAAACTGAGCAATAGACAAACCTTGTAACCAACATCACAAGAATCTCTATTATAGATCAAAAATGACTCTGCACTCTTATACTAAACATGAAAGCCAAAAATTATAGTCCCAGGAGTACTACTCCCCTCTCCTATATTTTAAAAATATGCCTCATATATGTATTGAGGTCGAAATCCTCTCTAATCTAAAAGATAACAACAGTTAGAACCAATTCCTGAAACTTTCTGCCATAGAAAATGGGCCGAACTGCTGAAAATTGGGGTTGTGTTTATGGCTCTGTATATCTTGAATCACGACAGTTGTTTATAAATGGAAAGAGGTTTTTGTGCATCTATTTATTCTGAGAAAATACCTCTCTCCATTTTCATTTGCCCCAAATTTTCATTTATCAAACATGTGTCAAAACAGGAAAATATGAAATTTGAAAATTAGGGCTCGGAGATGGATTCAATTCTCCCAATATGTGACACCTGTAGGAAAACTGAGAGAGGCTGATTATCTCTGATTTTTTAATAACAAAATCCTCCAACCATTTCTCAAAATGATACTCTAGTCGCTTAGAATCATCATTTGAAAATGATGACTCAGCACAATAAAAAACGCCACATTTCTGAAACTGAACCTCATCTTTTGGGGGACTTTTTTATGCCTTCCCAAGATCCAAATGAAATTATGAAGACACGACTGGAAATATTAGGATTTTATATGTCTATCGACTATTCGAACGCGAAAAATGGCCTCTCCACGACTGAGAAAATTGCATTTTTCTAAAGCAGTTTTGGATATGACTAGAGTCTCGATTTCGGGTTTTCGGGTTTCGGGGTTTTGGGTATCATGTATTCAAGAGTTATGACATGCAAGGAATCCCAAATCACGATGGGATTAATTAGAAAATAATTAGTTGTATTAATCTCTTAATTAATCATGATTAGCAATTAATCTTTAACCTTTCGTAGATTTAAGTGTCGGGACTTCGATAATGCTTGACGTGAGAAATCCTGAATCGTGAAATTGCAATGAGATTTATTAACGTTAATCTTTCTTAATATTTAATTAACCCGGTTTATCCTATAATAATTTAGTGAATTCAGGGATCGGGGCTGTAGTTATTAAAATATCTACGTCGGCCAAATCCCCGACGACCAAAAATCCTGGACTCGTGAGCTCATTCTCCTTGTGACTCAATGCTCGAACATATGGTACATTTCTTTGATTCTCATGTGAACCCTGTCTTTGGATTTTTCGTGAGTTGTCTTGTGATTGTTATACTACTATGGCATTTGGGGTTGATTTCGGCGTTATTTGACTGAAGATGACAGGTAGAGAACATTCAGTGATGCATGTGACATACAAATGGTCGTTTTCTCACATCTACACTTTCGATAGTTAAACACTATAAATGTTTTCTCTCCTAAGTTACCGAAAGCCAAAATTTCAATATTTGTTACAACAGAGGCTCCATCTAGGGATGGTGCTTTCCTACAAAGCACCAAGATTAGTAGACCACGTTCCTTCATCCATTGGGTGACCTGAAATCATCCTTATCGAACTCTGAACTTTGTCGCTTTACTTCCACCTTTCTGAAACAAAAAAATCGATTATGCATTCATTGGGGTATGGAGTCATAATTCTTTAAAACAAAACCATACTGGATTCCAAACTAAACCGAAAACATACTGAAAACCATTGTTGTACTCTACTGCTCAAAGTCAAGATTATTTATATACATCACCTACTCTAACCGATATCACTTCTTTGTTCAAGTATAGGAAAACTTCCAAATCAACCAATCGTGTATCCGACTAACAAACTTAATTATACTTCCATCTTTGAGAAAAATGATGACATGAGGAGTTGAAAATTTCAAAACATGCCCTGGGAGCAGGTACTTACAGTTTTGAAATTCAGACTTCAAGAAGTCGGAAATAAAAAATTCAGTCCCCCATTTTCACTCCATATAAAATTCTACTGGATCATAAAAGTCACATAGAAATACCTCATTTCGTTGTTGTTCCAACTGACTGAAATGTTGTTTCTTGCTACCTTTACTGATCTGAATGTTAAATGTGTACTGCTCAATATTTGCTAGGGAAACATGCATGATCAACTGCCGATATGATCCTATCTGTTCTCTTTCATCGTATCCCTGTAATCTGAATTCATCACTATGATATGATGGCCTATTACAACTGACAATTTTTAAGAGAGAAGAAGAGATATGTTCTTCATTTCCTACACTACTGTCTTGATAGTGATCAAATAAACACTGAGTCTGAAAATATGCATCTTGAAAAAAATTCCGATCACCCTCTCCAACAATGATATCTTTAGAGGATGTATCAAAGTTAAAAGGATCTTCATTGGACTCTTGAACAACAAATTCATATCTATTTTCAACCGTAGAATTCATACTTTTTTGATCATCTCTTAGTTGATAAATAGGATTTGATGAAATTTTATTAGACAACAAATCTTTAAAATCCTCTTCATCATCACTATATTTATCGAACACTGGAAAATCAGAATAAAATTCTGAAGGTTTCTGCATTGAAAAATCAGCAATCTGATCTTGAAATAGATTTCGAGAAATATCAATGTCTTCTTCATCATCAACAACCTTTACATCAAAATCTAAATCATTCTCGAACACCAAACATTCTTTAGGATGGTTAAACATGACAAGCATCTCTTTTTCATGAAACAAAAAAGAGTCTACAAGATCTTCAAGACTGTGTGGATGTTGCAGATCTGTGTAAGCAGGGGTTGCAACATGAATGTTCAGGAGCAGATCTATCTCTTCTTCTGTTAAAGGAGGAGGTGGTCTATGCAATTTCTGGATCAAGCAACTATTTTTTTCTTTCTCTTCTACAGGTTGACCATGATGTTGAATATCTTCTTCTTGAATGTGATCACAAGAGCTATCATATCCTACTTTTTTATCAACCAACTCTTCTTCATACTGATTATCTTCATCGACTTGAGAAATTTATGATATTCCTTCCTCCTCTTCAAGAAGAGTCTTATGAACTTTATATTAAAACAATCTTCAAAAAGTATTTCAACTGAATAGATTCTTTTACAATGTTGATGAAAAAATATGTGAAAATATTTCAATGAAGGAATACTGGAATGAGGTAAAAATGTATACCAGATTCTAGCATCTCTTTCCAATGAAAACATAAATAGTTTCATGAGAACATCTTCATGATGTATATTTAATTCATCCATGAGCTTGTGGAATTCAAACAAGTGTTGAGAAAGATTGTCGTCCGCATATTCTCCAAATTTAGGAAGGACATCTTCCCAAACTTTAATGTATGGAACAGTGTTTGGAAAACCATAAACGTTTGTAAAGTCCAAAAGATCAAACCTTGCAACAATCTAAGCAATGAATGAAACCAAAATTTTGAGACTACTGGAGTCACTAGTGAATCATGTAGAGTCTTTGAACCAAGGGGTCGCCAGGTGAATGATCACAGCCAATTGAATGCCCATCCCTTTTTCACCATCAAGGAATAGATCTAAAATTTTGTCGTATCCTAGGGAAGATAGCTTCATTCCTCCATTCCCCGGCAACAGTGCTAGAAAATGTTGTCGCAAGAGTTGGTTCTAGGCTGTAACAGAGCCAAGACTTAGCACATTTTAAATGAAAAAATAAGTTATCATTCAGAACTTGATTTGGGTTGCGTGCAAGTAAATTCTGAGATAACCACGAACCACTTTTGATTAGAAGCTACCTCTCCCAACCCGATAGGGATCTCTCGAATATATGTCATGATAGGATATTCAATAAGCTTAACAGTGGGAAGATCTATGGGTAACAAAAAGTTTTGAGGTTTTTAGGGTTGATGGGTTGGACCAGAAAGTAGTCCATTGGGTATGGAGTCAAATGATCAAGAAAGTAATAAGAGTGTTTTGAAAATGGAAATCCATGGAGCAGAGGCGAGATAGAAGATGGTTACAGAGGGAAGTATTTATAGAATGTATGGCGGTGCAATAAAGAGAAAACATATCAAAATGCAAGGAGCACTTAGCAATGAATGAATTCCAAGCATAAATTAGTGTAAAGAGATAGTTGGGACAGAGCATCTAGCAAAGGATGAATTTTGAACCTTCATATATCTACAAGAAATAACCTATAACCTGTCCTGCATTAGAGAATCTCACAAACGGATGAATTCCATTACAAACACATGTTACAGATTAGGAAGAAAAAGTGAATGGAATAGTATGAAAACTGAGCAATAGACAAACCTTGTAACCAACATCACAAGAATCTTTGTTGTAGATCGAAAATGAATCTGTACTCTTATATTAAACATGAAAGCAAAATATTATAGTCCCAGGAGTACTACTCCCCCCTCCTGTATTTAAAAAATATTCCTCATATATGTATTGAGGTCGAAATCCTCTCTAATCTAAAAGATAACAATAGTTAGAACCAATTCTTGAAACTTTCTGCCATAGAAAATGGGCCAAACTGTTGAAAACTGGGGCTGCGGTTATGGCTCTGTATATCGCAAATTGTGATATATGTGTATAAAATGAAAGAGTTTTTTGTGCATATGTTTATTCTGAGAAACAAACTCTCTCTGTTTCCTGAGATCCATTTTCATTTGCCCCAAATCTGCATTTAACAAACATGTGTCAAAACAGGAAAATATGAAATCCGAAAATTAGGGATCAAAGATGGATTTGATTCTCCCAATATGTGACACCTGTAGAAACAATGAGAGAGGATAATGATCTATAATTTTTTAAGAACAAAATCCTCCAACCGTTTCTCAAAATGATACTCTAGTTGCTTAGAATCATCATTTGAAAATGATGAATCAACATAGTGAAAAACGCCACATTTCTGAAAACGAACTTCATCTTTCGAGGGACTTTTGACTGCCTTCCATAGCTCCAAATGAAATTATGAAGACACCACTAGAAATCTTAGGATTTTTATATGTCTATCGACTATTCAAACGCGAAAAATGACCTCTCCACGGCTGAGAAAATTGTGTTTTTCTAAAGAAGTTTTGCATATGACTGGAGTCTCGATTTTAGGTTTTCGGGTTTCGGGGTTTTGGGTATCATGTCTTCAATATTTATGACAGGCAAGGAATCCCTAATCACAATGAGATTAATTATAAAATAATCATTTGTCTTAATCTCTTAATTAATCATGATTAGTAATTAATCTTTAACCTTTCATAGATTTAAGTGTCGGGACTTTGATAATGCTTGACGCAAGAAATCCTGAATCGTGAAATTGCGATGAGATTTATTAAATTAATGGCCTCCCACCCCACCAAAACAGTCACCCACCACCTCAATTGAGGCTCTTGCACACCAAGTGCATCCAAAATCACTCTAGGGTACAACATAGGCACCCTCTCTAAGAAACATGCCACCAAGATGGACCCAAAGGCGAACTCCCCTGAGTTAACAGCTCGACACCTATCCAACTATCCTACCATCTTGGCATGCAACATCATGCGCCAGGAAAAATGCTCACCTTCCAACGCCCTCTGCATAACCCTCAGCTAACCCCCATTGATCTGTTGGGTCACGAGAGACCCATAGACTCTCACCACCATCGCTGCCACTCAACGATGTGCAAGGGATTCCATCTCCCCAATGCTCACCACAGAACCTGACATGAATTTCTCCCCTGAATAGTACCTCCAGGATAAGGTAGCCAACTGCCCATCCCCGGGTAACACAGGCTCCATCGGTAAAGGACTTCCCCGAAAAGAGAGCCCTGTTAGAAAATATATATCCTCCACCGTAGTGAAGGCCAACTCCTCACCCTGCACAATGAAGCAATGCCTCTCTGGACTCCACATCACAATTAGAAACTGCAATAAATAATCATGTTCCCGTTGTAAGGAGCACTCAAAAAACTTCAATAGCCCACAAGCTGCCAAAGTATCACGGGTCGTTGACTCCTCATCCCTCACTACCTCCCTCAGACATGACCAATCCCTCTCTCTCCAATGAATTTGCATCATCTAAATGATCATGTACATCCACATATACAATACTTGATCAGCCATCACAACCCATAAAAACATTCAAATCTCCACAAAAAGATCAATTTTTTACCCCTCTACTTTGCCTCAAAGGCGTGGTATTTTCCCCCACAGGCGCGCACATATATGTGCATGTTGATCCCAGAATCACGCACTCATGCATGACTATTGGCCATACAGAGGTGCACCCATGCACCACTGTCATACATATATGAACGCACAAGTGCGCGCATGTTCATGAAAGAGTTGTGCACACATGCGCAATTGCCAGAAACACAGTCACGCATGCATGCACCGCTGTGCTTCGAACAAGTGAGAATTGCATGCATGCCTGTTTTTCCCATTCAGGCACCCCCGTGTGCGGCTCTCCCAATTACAACCATGTACTCGTGTACGTGAATCTTTCGATCGCCTGCGCACTAGGGGGCCCACACTCACAAAATCCCTTGTATGGTCATCCATACAACCCCTGCCCAAAAAGGAAATCCTAACTAGTATGCAGGAGGATCCGACCACTAACCTAACACTCATAGAATCTGGATCGCCCAACTGGATCTCCCAGAATCTCCAAATATCCTCTCAAATCGTTCGTCCAATCAATAAGACAACATGTACAAATGAGGTGGCATTGTGGGCCTTACAACTGTATATAGTCCCTTTTTCCAAACTTCTAGACATAATTTCGGGAGCGTCGAGCGTCCGTTTTTCAATCCATCTTCAGCCATGGGATCAAAATCTCACCACCTACATCTTTCCATTCCCTGGGCCATGATCCATCATTGGCCTCGAGGGGGCCTTTTTATCATCCCACACTTAGGTATGCATGCTTATATTCACACATTATTGAATAAGCGTTATATGATCTCTCTCTTTAGATATTGTTCACGTCGAGTATTCAGTTTTCATGTGTGCAAGTACTTGATCATTATACATCAACATTCCCCCTTCATGTATATCATCGACACTAGCATGTAGTCATTCCCTCTGAATATCAAATTGCATCTCCTAGTCACACCCTCTAGACTTTACCTCTAGGATCCCTATATCCGGCTCTGTAGTATTGTTACCTCTGCTACATTTTGGTACTGTCACCCGGTAGAACTCTCCCCACATGATTTGTCCCATTCATAGTCCCCCTTGGCACTTTAACACTCATGTTGTTTTCACCCTTTAGGGATGGGAGTCTCGACAGTCTCACGCATCGTCGAGAACCATACACATACTCCTTCTCCTCATTTGTTTGCTAGCCTACCTAATGGACTCCCAGGTTACTTCATCATGGTTCTATTTTTGACTACACCTCCGCAGTATCAATTATCCCTCCATATCCTCCACCGTCAGTTTTCCCATCTGTATATTTCCCTCCCTTCATTTTTCCTAATACAGAAACCCACCTATGGGATCCCCACCCCCCACCTGTTTTCACGCAACTTGTGCCCTCACAGGCCAAGCCATATTACACTAGGGAACCCATTTCTGTATATGTATGCTCATACCCAATTATTTTTATTTATTTGATAATCGTACAAAGCCTTTGTTTCCAGCCTTAACATCACTTTTTGTCATCGCCTTTAGCGACCTTCCTTTTTCGACAAAGAAACCCTTGTCACCCTTGGTTGGGGAATTTTTCACTTCCTCTCATCACTGACATTATCCATAAACCTCGAGTATCTTCCAAGTCCATACACCTTTTTTATCTCTATGTTTTTCCATTTTGTCATGCCTCTGGCACAATGTACCCTTGTCTGGTCCTCCCCCTGAAGCTAGATTCAGTTTCACGGTTGTTGCCACTTTCCATATCTCCCCAACAAAGGGCAGTCTTGAGTATCACCTCTTCTTTCCTTCGTCCATGTTCCTCATCAGTTCTTGATCTCATCCAGTGGATTTCATGAATCCCTTTGCTACTTGGAGTCATGTCTCCCTTTATGTCGACATCAACATAGTTTCCAGACAGGTGATAATATCTTGACTCTCATTACCTTTACAATGAGGAATCTCGGATGGCACAGAGAGAACCATCATCTCTCTCTGCTATCATTGACCCCCACCACATTTGACTTCAACACTTTCTCATGTTGCGGTGGGTCTTACTTTGTGACTATTGCAGTTGTTTTTATATTTGTCGAAGATCGTTGAAAATTGTTAGGCCATCAATGCCTGTGAATCCTCAACACTTTTTATTGGTGTCATCACCTCTTTTCATAGTTTATTCACCATCATAATTTTCCTATGCTATTATCAACATGCCCTTGAGGGTGCTAAAGTCATCTACACCAACACATAGCTTCAGTTCCTGTTTTACACATTTTTGAGTTACATGATACGAGCATGGGGCATGCTCGCCTTGTTTGTACAATGTTTTATTTTTCACTCCTTACGAAAGGTTTGGGTCTTACAGGTTCCACTTTCCCTCCAATGGGTCACTCTTGATACTCCCCACAATGCTCTTTCTTACAAAGGTACTCTTAGTATAAGAAACATTGATGTATTTCGGCTATACATATGCTCCTAACCTCACACATCAGGGGGCATCGGTTATCACCAGAATTTTGTCTGCAAATGGTTACAGAAATCCAGCATCGTCAAAACACTCATTAGTTCACTCATGGACCAAAAATGCATTTCCAAAAGGTCCAAAACTATACAACCAGTTATAAAATCAGCATTCTCTAAGACTACACAAGGAGCACGCACACATGCACCCTCCAAAAATGCAAGAAAAGCGCACATGCACATGATGCACGACTGCAGATGCAAAAAACTGCGCACCCCTCAGAACGATGCATTTATGATATTGGTTGACCTTCCACCCACTTCTAGCTCAGCTTCCAAGTCAATTTGACACCCAAATCTCGGTTGAATCCGACTAGGGGGTTGGTCAAAGACCTAAGGGTTCCCTAAAGGGCCTCTTGTTCACACTAAGAACTGGTTGCATAATGCCTCAAAGATATGCTATAAAAGGAGACCATGGCTGCACTATATTTTCAATGAATTCATTTGTATTGTTAAGTTGTTGATATTCTCCTGGAGGATCCTCTTTCCTCATCAAGAGCATGCAAGCACCATTTCATTTGGCCATTCACATCACCTCTTGAGTGAATGTGCTTTGGATTTTCTTCACCATTTAATTCTAGTTTGTTACTTGTAAGAAGAGATCAATATTTGGGGGTCCAAGAGCCCTCCCTTGGAGGAAGAGGGGATCCATATATCTCCCTTTCTCTTTGGTGTTTTCTTTCCACTAATACAATCATTTCCATTGGTGGCATGAATGTTGTTTATTTCTTGTTATAATGTCCTTATGCACTCTAGATTAGTTTTTCTCATTGTTCTTAGTTTAGTCTTTTGTTTATATCATATGTTTTACACTTCTAACTATTTCCTTCACTGTTGTCTTACCTAGATAACCCAACTAGGCTTATAAGCATCTCTATTTTTCTCATTTAGGTGACAAAAGAGGTGCAGTGCAACAATGGTATTGACTATGATGAGACCTTCGCTCCAATACCAAAGATGGATTACATATGATTGGCACTTTCCACTGCGGCAGCCAATGGATGGGAAGTCTATCAGATGGACGTGAAGAATGCATTTCTTCACGATGATCTCTCTAAGGATATATATATGGAGCATCCCCAGGGATTTATGCAGGACACATATTTTCTCTAGTGACTGAAGAAGTCACTTTATGGCCTTAAGAAGGCTCCGCGGGCATGGTATGAGAATATGGATTCATACCTGTTGTCACAGAACTTTGTATGTTGTAAATCAGACTCGAATGTTTACATGCTCAGGACATCTGATTCACTTCTACTCTTAGTTCTGTATGTTGATGATTTTTTTATCACTGGTTGCTCAACTTAAGTGATTGTTGTAGTCAAGAGGATTCTACATGACAAGTTTTTGATGATGAACATGGTTGCGATAAACTTCTTCCTTTGACTCAAGCTCAGTCAAGATGCATCAGGCATCAAATTGTCTCAGGCCAAGTATGCATGCGATCTCCTTGAGAGATTTCACATGACAGAATATAAGTCTGCTCTGAATCCTTTCCTATCAGGAGTCAAACTTGAGGATGGCAGGGAGACTCCATTGGTTGACAACACACTGTACAGACAACTAGTGGGAAGCTTGTTGTATCTCACACACTCCAGACTAGACCTCTCATATGCATTTGGCATAGTTTCCAGGTTCATGCAGGAGATGCATGAGCTACATTGGAAGGCAGCAAAGTGTATCCTTCTATACATATAGGGCACCATCACCTTTGGGATTCATTATGAAACATACTCTACATTAGATCTCATCGGTTTTACTGATTCAGACTTGGATGGCGATAGCACTGATCGCAAGTCCACATCTGGTTACTCACTTAGTGTTGGTTCTGGGTGTATTTGTTGGTCGAGAAAGAATCAAGATGCCATTTCTCTATCTTCAGTTGAGGAAGAGTACAGAGGGGTAGTTAACATAACCATTCAGGATATGTGAATACAACATTTTCTCACTGAGTTGGGAATTCAGTTTCATCGATCGATCATCATTTGGTGTGATAACCAGAGCACTTTAAAGTTCTGCAGAGATCTAGTTCAGAGGAAGTGAAATAAGCACATCGAGATCCACATGCACTACATCCAAGACTTATTACTAGAGGGGATCATCAACTTACATTTATGTCCTTTAGCAGAACAGACGAAAAACATCTTCACCAAGACCTTCACTGAGCAGAAGTTCCATTCTCTACGAAGTCGTCTTGGAGTCAAGGACATGGTTTCCTAGAAACTGGAGTTCTTATTTTNAATCAGACTTCCGATCTCCGGCAAGTCTGATTGTTCAGTGTATATTTTGTATTTGGGTACCTAACATGGCCTCGTTGTCGAGACCCATTCTTTATTTTCACCATAGTGATGTTCAGGGGCAGTGTTGGAGTTACTTCACACACACCTAAGATTTCCTTTTCCTAAGGTTTTTCATTTTTTATTAGTCATAATTAATCATTATCCAGTCTCCTATATTTTAGGGGACAATATTCCACCTGGACAATATTCTCTTTCAGTTGACACTTCAGTTTGACTAGTTGAGTTGAGTTTAGATGTTGCACTAGCTTTATCACCATGCAACATTAGGATCATCACCATGATAATTCAACCTTTCCTTGGGATCATCACCAAAATGACGCATTTCCATTGATTCCCTGAGTTAACTCCTCACTACTCTCTTTTCAGTCAGTTAATAGAAGACTAGTTGACTATTTAACTCAACTAGGTGGAAGTTCACTCCCGTAATTGCTTGAGAGACTAGAATAGGTGGAAGTTCACTCCCATAACTACTGGTGTGTGTCCAGATCACTCTATACCACCACTATGGTGCATTGGTTCTCCTCTAGTGCGCACTCATTGAGTTATACAAAGTATATCATGTGTAAATTATTCATTATTCATAACGGTTAATGAGAATTATTTCATTCTTTCTCTCCTTTTTCTTCTTTCTCCAATTATCTCTGCAAATTTGTCTATTATTGTTTAGCTAGATCTATTGTGTGCAGGTTCAACACATTTACAGAAAGAACGAGAGTTGTCAAATTAATCAGGGTCTTTCTCAGCCATCAGATCTCATAAAGATGTTCTTTCATAAAATTGTTTTCGGGAGGACTCTTTTAGAAGGAAGGTTTTTGATGGGTGAAGTCCAATAGAGTGAGCTCGATAGGGCATCAGACTTCAAAGTTTGGAAATGCCAATAGAAATTTTTGTTTCCTATTATTTCTCAAACTGTAGGTTGGGAAAATCTCGATTCATTCCACGAGATGGAAATAACTATAGGAGATTCTACCCATCGTCGCCTTAGATAAACCCTCCCCTTTTTGGGTTGTTATATTATTTTTAGTGAAATTATAGTCGAGGTGGATCGAATAACAACCGAATTCAAAGGAATAAAAAAAAAGATGAAGGTCGAGGTGGTTCGAACGAGTAAATTCAAATTTGAAGATATCGATAGCAAGTCAAAGGTAGAAGTGGTCCAACCGTGTAAATTCAAATTCAAATACATAGACAGAAAGTCGAAGAGGTCAACCGACAAGAGGTCGATAGGCGAGCATGTGGAAACCAACTGAAGACCGATCGAAGGCTGAAGGGTAGTTGACTTGTAATCTGACTTGGTAGTCGACTGTAACAAAATCCTAAGATTCACATAATTTGTAGCCAATGATTTGTGTGGATCTGTAACCATCTTTGGGAACCTTTTCTTTAGTGTTTTTCCTACTATAAATCCTATAAATATGGTGTGTTGTAATGTAGTAAAATCTAATAATCGTAGAGGTTGTTGGTCATGCAGATGTAATTTGAATTGGCTACAGGTTTATTCTTGTGTAAATCAAGAAGGTATGATCTTGATTATGTCTTAGGTGTGGACCAAGGTTAGGAATGTACCCTTTTTTTCTGAATGAATAAGACAACAAGATATAAAAACACTCAAGGAATGTTGGTTTTCCCGTTTTGGGTTTCCAGGGTAAAATCTCTATGTACTGTGTGTTTGATTTGTCATTTACTTTCTTGTTTAATTATTTCTTCCTATCTTCTGCTAGGTTTAGCTTGGAAGTGTTCCTCATTTCCTAACATGTGGCATCAGAGCTTGATTTAATAACATGTGGTATCAGATCTTGGTTTAAAAACCTTGGATCTGAGCTAAACCCTAGGTTCAGTAAGAGTCATAAGTGAGAAATATTTAAAGATTGTGTTAAAGAATGGCTAGAAACTTGAGAATAGAGATTGAATAATTCAATGGCCATAATTTTGATATTTGGAAGCTTATTGAATATCTCCTTGTAGATAAAGAACAATGGACATCAGTCTATCCAGGTACCATGCCGACAGGTATGTCGATGGAAGAATGGGAGAAACTCAAGAGAAGAGAAAGGAGTACGATTCAACTTTGTATTGCAAATTTGGTACTATTGAATGTATCGAGTGAAGATTCAACAAAGAAACTGTGGGACAAGTTGGGAAGATTTTACCAGTCAAAATCCCTGGTAAATAAGTTGTTTCTCAAAAATAAACTGTATCTTCTGAGGATGAGTGAGGTAAGTTCAGTGACTGAGCATTTAAATTCATTTAATACCATTTAATTCAGTTATCTTTTGTGGATATTAAAATCACTGAGGAGGAAAACTGTCTTATCCTATTATGTTATTTTCCAAACTCCCGGGATAGCTTAGTCATGGCTATAAGGAGTAATAAAACCACATTAGCGCTATAATATGTGGTTTCATATCTATTGTCAGAAGAAATGAGAAGGAAGAACATGGAAGGATCGACCAAATATGCATTGGTGGTGAGAGGTCAACTGGTTGACAGAGATAAATGAAAATTATCCGATAGAAATTATAAGTTGAAGGGTAGATCTAAATCCCCTATTCAGTGGATGAGAAGATGTTGGAAATGCAATAAAGTTGGTAATTAAAGAGCATTAGTGTGTTATCCTATGTTATTCATTGATACCATTGCTATCTTTTCTTGGGACACCTGCACAACATACATGTTAGTAAAATTACATAAAGAGCAGTTGGAAAAAGGAAAAAACACTATAACAAATGCAAAAGGAAAAGGGATCTAACTTTGCAAATATACTACACTACATGCATGAAATATTAAAATTATTATTGTTAAATCCTAGCTAGCAATTTAATGGTTATGTAATTTGATTGAGTTATATGGTTAATATGCATATGGTATATGTTGGAAGGATAGAATGTGAGTGGAGCATTTGAAAAAGTGATAGATGCTAATGGTTATACAATTTGATGGTGATTATGTTATGTCATAAGTTTGGTATGAGCTGCTCTATTGGTTTTAATGGGTGATGGTTTCGATATATGGTTTGATTAATTGTGTTAATGGAAAACTTGTTGGCATGTACTAAGGAATTAATGGAATGTGAATGGAGGCGACATGCATTTACTGCACGTCACCCTTACTCCTTCGTTGGCCACCACCCTAATCGGGCTATTGTTCAACTTTGTTGTTGTGGTTATGCTACGACTTCCTAGCAGAGAGGAACCGCTCGACCAACTCGCGTTTTAAGGTGTTTTGATTACAAGTAATTATTTTTTTTCCCATCCATGAGTCTACTCTGGTTATGAAATGGATATTGGCTCAGATGTATTGGTTTGTGCTTTCCTTGAGCATGGAAACTGTGTGAAATTGTGATTTTTATGGAATGAATTGTTGGTGGCTTTCTCTATGATAATGCCTGAAGTTACAGTGTATTGGGTCGTTCTGCATATTAGCAGCCATAAAGGTTCTATATCATTCTTTCCGGTTTAGTGGAGGATTCCATTTGATCTAGAATAGATGACTTCCTTCACGCATTGTATCACCATACACAGTCTTGGATTTTATGGGGTTTAATGGCTGGAATCGATTTCTGTCACTGCACATTGTTCACTTGGGCATTGGGTTGTTTTTGCTACTAATGGTCACGTAGTGGGTTATATTTCTTCTTCTCGACCCTGTTTCCACCTCAGTGTTGTAGTTGGTTGACTAGAGAGCCACGAGGGTTGTACCCTGCATGTGATGAGTGTCATTACAAGGCCAAAATGGATCCTTGCTCCTCTACTCATAGCCTTTCCTGTCACGGGATTCGTCACCCTATCCACGAAGTAAATTGTGGTGTTCTCTGTGTGTGCACCGTTGGTCTTAGAGGTTTTCACCAGTGAGAGGGGTCGACTCTAGCTTTCCCCATGTTGATCCACAAAGAAATCCCTTGACTCCTCAAGTTTGAGGGTTGTTATAGAAGACCATTATGGTCTATCATATTTACTATTGGTTGTTATGGATGGGTGTGTATTGTCGACAAAATTGATTACTGGCTCGCCTATTGATTATGTGACAACGATGTTGGTTTTGTTATCTAGTCACTGCATGTTAAGCCCTAATATTGTCTCATTACCCCTTAATTGAGGTATATTATATTAGTAATGTTATTTTATTTATGTCGGCTTTAGGCCATTAGTTGTAACTATACCTCCTAGTCTCCTATATATACCAAGGAGACATTTTCATTTTGAATCATCTTGTACTTGAACATTTAAGTAAGGTAAAAGGAGGTTGCCCCCTCGAAGAGGCTTATTATTTGAAATTATCTCTTTTTCAAGGCGTTGAGTACTTTTTTTGAGTTTTTTCTATGTTATATTGATATTTGGTTCTTAACATATGGTATCAAAGCTCAAGGTCTTGGGGTTTCGATGCTACATCTGAAACACCTTGGAATTTTCTCTATAACATTTTTTCTACAATGTTTCAGAAGGAACGGCTTGGAGGATATTTAGTAGACAGATCAAGGTATTTTGGGTTCAAAATTCATCTCCCGAGGACTTATACTTTCGGAGATACATCCTGTACAAGATAGGGTTCTGGAATCATCCTGAACTGAGTCATTACGAAATTTTCTCTATAAAAACTTTTCTGTAACGTTTCAGACCTTGAAATCTGGAGGATATTTACATAAATTAGTAAGGTATCTGTGGTAAAGATTTTATCTTCTGGGTCATCTTAAATTTGTATATACACCCTGTGTAAGATAGGGTATCTGACTAGTCCTATTGACTAGTCTCAAGAATGTGTTCCAGGTAAAAAAATCATAAATTCTTCCTGGAGTACCCAAATTGAGTGGGAATGGTTTCATTGGATCGTCAATAGTCTGTAGTATTTCTGGTGCGAGTTTCAAAATTTTATATTAATTATTTTGTGTGGGGAATGCTATACAAGTGAGATCCCCTGGAAAGGACAAAAATCGACAAGTTGTGGGGAAGTTACCATAAATTCCACTTGGCACATCCAATTTTGATCAGACCTGTGGCATTGTAGAGAAGAAATATCAGATAAATACATAAAATAAAGTTTCATACCCAGAAGGGCTGAAACTTGGGAGACACAATAGAAGAAATATTGTCTAGAAGAACCACCTCAAAATCAAGGTTCAAAAGTGATACTTGGCCAACATGCCACCAAAAAAGGGAACTTCTACACCAACTAAGCCTCCAAAAAATCCTACTTGAACTCTTGATGAAGGTGAAGAAATGCGTAGGGACATAAATTAAATATAAAATAATATGGATTCAATGGAAGCTAAGTTGGATAATAAGATGGATTCAAAGGAAGCTAAGTTGGATACTAAGATGGATGGTTTAAAAGGGGAGATCATGGAAGTATTGAAACATTTTGTAACAGAGAAGACACCTGAAAGTGAAAATGCATCCC
>SNQJ01S0135681.1:0-25548 GCA_010110895.2 Picea sitchensis
CTCCTCGAGAGGCCCGTCAAGAAGTATATGTCCTCGGTGGTGGGCGTCAAAGATTGCCCCTCGATCATAAAAGCCTCGGCATCAGGATGTAAGTAGTCAACCAGGGCATTCAGCAGCCTTGGTTGTGCGCGCATAAACGGACATAGAAAAAAACTTTACGAGACCACACTGTGTCAGCACGGCCATTACATCTGGATCAGCAGCTACCACCTCATAGGCAGCCTCATGCTCTCTCTCTCTCCAATGCACATACATCTTGAAAAAACCACAAGGCAAAAAGGGGAGTTAGGATCTTGCACATCAAATTTTTGGTTGCGCGGGGGGTAACCCGCGAGTTGTAGAAGTGACAGTCGCGGGTACCCGCGCGCTGTCTCAATCGTGTGCGCGGGTACCCGCGGGCTGTCTCTGGACAGCCCGCGGGTTACTAGGGCCGCCCCTTTAAAAGGTGACGGCCACCCCCCCAAAACACCAAAAAACATAAATTTAAGTATTAAAATGCAAGATGAGGGAGTTTGTACTTACTTGGTCCATGCAGAAGTCGATTTGGTCCACTGTAGCTCCCGGAATCATGATCTGTAGCAAAGGGGGTCTTTTGGCTCCAGAGTCAATTTCCAAATCAGCAATGGTGATAATGAGCTGTCAGCCTCTATTTATAGAGTTTTTGGCCTCTTTTTGTCACCATTTTGGGCCCTTTTATCAGTTTCTTGAAACCAAAAATCATTTTGGGTGGTTCCAGAGTTATATGGAAAGGATTCGATCAGGTATTGGGACACTTTTCATTGAGTTTCAAAAAATAAAAATAAATACACATAAGGGCGGTCCATAAAAAAAATTTCAAAAAATCAACCTGAGCATATAGGGTAGGATTTTATCCCCATTGTTGCATCTCGTTGCCTTTTGATTTTCCAAATATAGGATCGACCCCACCCGATTGTGATGCGGAACTGTCATTTCTTCTCTAGAAGCATTGCAACTCAGTGGTAGAGCTTACCAAAACATGGATTCCCTAGGTAGTTCCCAATTGCATTATGGCGTCCATGTCGTTCCTAAACAACTTAGTAGGCTCGGGAGTCCGTATAGTCATTCCTGAATATGAGTTTGAGCCTCATTTGCATGGGTCTTTTTCACTCTTTGTCTTACCCTCTGGACTCCCAAACAAATAACAGGTCTCCTTTTAATCCCTTTTCAGACCCTTTAAAAATGAAAAGATTGCCGAGCGATCTTGTGACCCTTCACGCTCGTTAAACTGAAATTTGAAGTCACGTCTGTCTGGCGGTAGTTTACCCCTTTTTTGGTCCGGACGGTCAACAGTACGAATAAAGGAACGCTCTATTGAATTTCCATTCTTTAGAAGAGTATCCTCAAGTATAATTTTATTCCTTTTCGGGCCCGAGGGACTAAATCTACGAAAAAGAAACCACCCCGGAGTCCATAGTTAAGCTCTTTTCAGACTCCCTAAAATTGAAAAGATTGTCGAGTGACCTTATTCTTTCACACTCGTTAAACGGTCCAGAAGAACATTCCTGACGGAGTCCCATAGTTAAGCTCTTTCGTGACTCTAAAATTGAAAAGATTGTCGAGTGACCTTATTCTTTCACACTCAAGTAAATGGTCCAGAAGAACATTCCTACCGTGAGTCCATAGTTAAGCTTTTCGCACTTAAAATTGAAAAAATAGCCAAGTGATCTTGTCCCTGTCACACCCGTTAAAATGTTTGAATTGACGTCTCGTCGGTGCTAGTTTACTCCTTTTCGAACTAACTAGACTATTGACTAAAAAGGTAAATTCCCAATGAGTTTCCTTTTATGTTTTTAAGACTCTAAATATGAAAATCACCGAAGCCTTCTTGGGCTCGTTAAAATTACATCAAGGACGCTACTTCATTGTGTGTTATATCAACTCGTGATTTGCATCCTTTTACCCATCAACCTAGTAAATAGCTATACCGTTAAGCAACACCTTTGGCCATTGGAGGTTTTTTTTCCGAAAGTATCATGTCCTAGAACATCAGTCTTTTCATCTGGCCTTGAACTTGTATGTTTATATCCTCGCTCTCCTCCCTTTGTAACGTAGAATATTTTTTTTTCCAAATATTCAAAAAAGAACAAAAATCAAATATACCCCAAAAGAGTAAGGGAAAATTGTTTTCGCTATTGGCACTATTACATGAGTCACCCCTGATTAAGCACATCTGTCCGCTTGATTCATCGACTTTGGGATGTAGTACGACCTTAGGAAGCTTTGCTCGGTACGTGCCGCCCTCCATCGCTTGGTTACTCTTCCAAACATATGAGAGTTTGCATTGCCTCCTCGCCTTTAGACTCGCGATTAATTGGTATGTTGCCTAAGTCTTATCACTTGTCGTGCTATTGTCCAAGGGAAGCTTTTTACGGCCCGAGCCATCATAATATGTCTCTTGTCTGCATACCCGACCATCCTGACGTTCAATCAAGTCTTTGTTCGAAATCACTAAGCCTTCAACCGACCATCAAGATTATCAAGCCCAAAACCGACGAGTCAATAAGACTCGGGTAGTGTAACAGTACATTCATCTTACACTCCTACCCGAAAGTTAAGAAGATTTTGAAGTTGTTGCTCGAGCTCAAGTACAAACGCATCGTGCCACATTGCCTTCCGAGAGATGGATGCTTCCTATGTATATCTTTCCGATTTCTCGAGATGTAGCTCCACTGTATTGTTCATGTATACCTTTTATATAGTTATTTGACATGGACTACAATGTGTATTTGGATTGGTAGCCATGGTTCTCATTCATCCCGAGCATGGGTATTCACACTGCGAGACATTTGATATTTTTGCGCATCGACACTTCCGGGATTCTCGATTCCTCGCTCACTCATCTCAAAGATCAAAGATGTGATTGGTAAGAATTGGTAATGGCCATTCATCGACAAGTTCTTCTGACCTCACACATTAGGGGCATCCGTTATAGTAACCCTAAATGCACTACTGTGCTTCTTCAGTTCTGCATCGTGCCAACTCTACGCATTTTCCTAGCCAAAGCCATATTTAAAAAATCCTCAAAACCACTTAAAACAAGAAACCCGCTCCCTAACCTCTCACTGGCTGGCAACCGCTTTGTTGTTCTTATATCAAGACGCTGCATCCGCTGGCTAACCTAAAATGTACCAAGGTACCTAACAAAGCAAAAATCGAAAGTTTCACGTGACACGAGGTTTTTTGTTAGTTAACTAGAACTCTTCGCCATGCATGGCTGAGGGTTCACCAAAAACCCTAGCTCCTTCTAGCCTATGTGCTGAGGTAGGTACTATTCAAAGGAGGAAAATCATAGGCAAAGAAACTCTCCCAAATTGCCAAGCCAGCTTTGTTCCAACCCTTTAGCCTTGCCTCAAGCTTTAGGAGAAACTCAAGAAGTGTTAGCTGAGGACAAAGAAGAGGAAGAGCCTGTGATCGATCGCTGAACGGTGACCTACTTCAAATCGTTGTAAGTTGGTTCATAGTGAAGTTAATGAAAAATATACTATTCCCGTCTCCGGTCACATGAGTCTCATCTATATTTGATTTATGTTTTATCTCTAACCCCCTAGTAGATCAAGACAACACTATGCATGCTGTGAGATTGCCTTGATTGTACAGCTTCGTGGAAGGGAGGAAGAAACAAGGAGATAACAACTCAACGGAGGATCTACTTCAACCGTCGGGAAAAAAGGTTGGTTTATTCTTCCCGTGTTTGCCCGAGAAAAGGGGTTGAGATTTTGTGTAGAAGGTTAAAAGTCAAATCTTAAGGGTTTGATCTCGCATATGTTTAGAGCCCTAGCTTATTAGTCCTAGAGGGTGAATAGCCCACAACAGTTACCACCCTTGGATGAGGAGGGTCAGTTAGAACTAGTAATAGAGGAGATACTAGAGCAGAGATAATAAAGGAGAGCAGCATCATGAGAGTGCTTGGTTAGATGGAGGGGCCTCAGGAGGATACATGGGAGGGAGAGAGCATACTTGGCAAAGACCTGTGATTGATGTTGCTTGAGGACAAGCAATCTCGGAAGGGAGGACCTGGATGTCCCATCCCCAAGATTAGCCAGCAGGGAGTGACTTAATAGTCTATACTGCCTCAGACTATAGTCGTGCACAAACAGGGAACCAGATGGAGAAAATACAGCACTAAGGGGCTAAACCATAAATTAAGCCTAATTACTTAGGGAAAATCACTTGGGCCTAAGTCAACGGCTAAGAATTAGAACCAAAAGGTGATAAGGGGGCTTAATTTAATGGACAAATATTTCACTTAGGAGGAAGGGCACCTAGGTTAAGTGAAGTCAACGAAGAATTAGGTCAGAGTTGCATAGAGAGGACCTGACCACCTCACATGCATGATTATGATTTGACAGGAGTCAGGAGGAGGAGAATCCACCTTTTGTTGTTTTGTGGATTTCTGAAAGAAACCACCACCTTTGATCGGTTTCGTGTTGAGAGACACACCCTAGCTTCCATCGGAGATACCATCCAGGAATTAATCGTACATTTCAGGAGCATTCAATGAGGAGGGCGCAGCTTAGCCAAGGAGGGCACAAGCTATTGAGAGGATTCATTAGACTGCGATCGTGGGTCCCATTGCGTGATCCATTCACCCAAAGGAGAGCTAGCTAGGCCCCATTGAGCCGGGGCTTTCATCGGGATTCGATGGTGGAATCTGCGCAATCCACCCATACAAATGCTTAGGGCGCATGGCATTCCGCATGTATTTGGATTTGCATGCAAGGGTTCTCCATCAGATCCGGCCAAATCCTTCAAACCCATTTGACTACGGGACGAGACGATCATTTTGAGTCATATAGAAACATATTTCGTCAGTGGAATAATTAGGGTGCACTCATTGAGCCAAGGAAGTGCGCAAACCCCCAGGGGACAAGATCCAGAGAATTAGAAGCCAAATCCGTCATCCGATAGTCACCAATATAATTCTAGAGGCCAGGGCACTTCTACTGGAGCAGTTTCGAGCTCATTCTGACGGTGGAGTTTTGAGATCTATTTTTCCACCGAGCAAGCGGTCACCGTGATCATCCGGGATCATTCATTTTGATCATTCTATTCATGCATGCAGCAAATGCACTTTCTTCTTGCGGACACGGTATTTCTTTGCTATTTGATTGTGTTCCAGCATTGCATCCATGCATCCTAATCGACGTAGCTTTAGTTTATATATTTCAGTATGCGATTTGTATTCCCATGCATGATGCAATCATATTATTCATAATATTGAGTTGTTGACCTTATATGCTATTGCATGCATCATTTTATGATTGTAAGACCTTTTGTTATGCTACATGAAAACTATAATAACCTACATGCAACCATATAACTGACATGCAAACACTATAAACAAAGATCGCCTACATCAAACCCTAAAACGCAACCAAAAACCCCCAGAGTATCGATCCGGTGACATGTTAGAGCAAGTAGATCATATAAATATCTTGATCCGATCGTGGATATTTCATCATCTTCATCCGATGTCAGATGTCTTTTCTTTTGGTGCAAAGTTTTTCTTGAAACTTCTCTTTGTAGTTCTTTTTACCTTTATATCTTTGTCTACCTTATAACCTTTCATCATTTTTCTTTTCTTATGAGGACATTTGTTAACAAAATGACCACCACCATCAAAATTAAAACAAATTAAAAGGAAGCTTACCTCTGTACCCACCGTTGGTTCCCTTGTTCACTTTTGATCTAAGTTGGCCACTCTTCATCATCATCTTCCTAGACGCTGCTTGTTGCTACTTATATTCTCTTTGTTCCTTTTCTTTGCTTTGATCTTTGATGCTTTGAAAGTTGCTTCTTTACATCCTCGATTTTCCTATTCGGCCTTTCATGTCATATGTTGTGAAGATTCCACGCCACCAACATGATTATTGAGTTTAGATCCGACCTTTCTTCTAGTGCCGATATCTTAGGGGGTTGAATCTCATAGGAAGAGATCTTAGTACCTTTTGGAACAATTACATTCTTTGATTTATTTTCCTAACTTATGATTGTATTCACTGCTTTACTGCCTCGTAGTAGCGGTGGCTGGCGAGCATCTTCATATCTTTCTTCTTTAGTTGTTCGAACCGACCTCTATAAGTTTGAATCTTGTTGTTTTGATCTTTTAATCTCTTCATAAATATTTTGATGCTTGTCCCAAATCTCTTCAGCACATTTACAATGTGCAACTTTGTGAATATTGTATCACTGAGACATTCAAAAGTGCATTTTATGTCTTTGGAATTATTCTCACCGAAGTTTCACTGCTTTGTCACTTGCTGGTGGAACTCACAGATGTATCCATCTATAATTGATTGCCAAACTTGAAACTCGATGTCTGGAGCATATGTCTTCATCCTTATGCTCCAAAAAAGCATACTCTTGTCCATCAAACCGTGGTATTCCATTTTTATAATGAAAGTTGGTACTCTCCATGATCTACCTTTCAAAGGTTAAACCGACAAGGAACCTCGGCCTCGGACTCCAATTGTTGGTTTACTGTGAGGGGGGGTGAATCAAGAATAACATAATACCTTTGTAATCCTTCTTTCAAATGTTATATCAATGTAGAATTATTATCCAATAATGAGAGCGTAATAACAAACAATCACACACATACACAAGACACCGGTGTTTTTAATGCGGAAAACCCAAATCGAGAAACCACGCACGTTTTTCTTATATGTCTTGAAGAATACATTCATTGAAGCACCAACTTCCTCTTTGTTTTAGCCACAAAATCGAAGGAGGCTCCAACCCCTAGTTTCTCAAAGTTACAACCTGAGGGGAAGCTCCAACTCCCCAAATCTTTGGCTACAACCAAAATGAGGATATAACCCCCTATGTTCTCTGCCTATAATTGGAAGTTGGATACAACCACTTGTCATTTCTCATCCAACCACTATGAATTATAATTAGAATGATGGAACCGCTGTCAGACTATCACTATGAGAGATACTGCTATAAACCTGTACCAATAATCTGAATAATGCATCAACCATGCATCAACCTCGAATCAACCTGTACCATAAACAAATGCATCAACGATGCACCAACTTGTAATCAACCCTGCATCTATAAACAAGTGTATCCAACCATGTGCCAAGTATGTACCAATCATATGTCAACTACTTATCAACTATGACTCATCAATATGTACCAAATATCATCAACTATACACCTCATGTAAGGTTTAACTCATCAACTATTTGTCTCAACCATGTACCAACATGTACCAACCAATAAAATCCCTCATCAATTTCATCAACCAAATCTGATTTTGTAGCTCCTTAATAGACCTGGTGTGGCAGATCACATTCCTGCAAACCTTCCTTAACTTTAAAACAAGAGACTAGCATTTTCATCAAACTTTTCTTTAGTCTCACATGCCTAGTTTTGGATTAATAACAACCCTAACTCTTGAAGTAATCATAACTTTGAACTCAGAATGTATAAATATATGAAACTGATACAATGTTCTTCAGTGTGTTTTATGTAATTCATTCAAGTAGAACTACTTGGAACTCCCTCTCAGAAAAGGATTTTATAGCAAAATGGCATACCTGATGAATTCTGGCTTATTCTAAATAGAGAAAGGACCTTGTAGAGCATGCCCCGCAAAAATATTCGATGAAATGATATGAAAATATTACAAAGCATACTATAGACTGTACCCTAACCAAAACAATTATTCTCACTGAATTTGTATCTGTTATGAAGAAGTTATGACTTTTACCCGAAACACTTGGATTTTGACTAGTTTCAGATCGGGCCACAACCCTATTTTCCACAGAGTGTAACTCCAAAATACAATGACTCCACAAGATGAATTTTTAACCACAGATACTTGATATGTTTTATCACTTGCATAGAAATTTCAGGATCTGACTCATTATAGAAAAAAAGAGTAGTGAAAAGGGTATTTTGACCCGGAAATAACATACCTTAGAAAGCACCATCAAAATAATTTATCCCTTCTTGAATTTCCTATCTTTTTTCTCTCAATTCTCTCAGAATTTCATCTTAGATATCATTTGTATAAATCTCAGAACCTATAGATATTCAATATGCTCATGCAGTGTTTTAAATTAGAGAGTCTTGCCTCTTATTTATACCTCCAAGTAGCTTCCTTAAAACATCTTCTAGGTCACTGGCCCCACTTTCCTTATTTTAGGGTTGGGTCCACTTCTAATTTATCCACAAAAATTATTATTAAAATAATTTGTCTTTGTAGTCTACTTTTAAATTATAATACACTCATCACTTTTAATTTATTATTTACCCTTTTAAAATCTCTTAAAACCAATTTTGATTACTTTGACCTTGGGGCTTCTAGATGACATATATGAGGGTCCTCCAACTTCAGAAGGCCATAACTCTCAAAACCGTGAGGAGTTATATGATCACTCTACATACCAATTGTAAAATGGAATGACATAAAATACCAGAGGAATAGTATTATCTAAAAATATATCATAAACCATACCATTACCAATCAAACAACCTTGGGTCCATACTCCAAACCTAGGGTTCCAAACTTTCATGGCCATAACTCTCTAACCATGAGGAATTATGATCGCTCCACATACCACCGAAATGACACATGACAAGAACTATCCATCTAGGATATTTTCCTGACAAATTCAATTTCCTTCATCTCATTATTATTCCACACTAAGCATGGGTTCTCTACCCAAAAAGCCGCCTCCCGAGTGGCTTTCACCATAAGGGGACCACTTTGAGTCTACATCCATATTTACTTCTATCAACCATGAAAAAAATAATGAGTCACATTTACATCAAAACAACATTGGGTCCATTACCCAAACCTTTGTGCTACAGTCTTTTCTTCAAGGGTTGACATCAATGACAACCAACCTTAATCAACATGTTTTAAAACTATATATATATATATATATATATATATATAGATAGTATATATATATATATATATATATATATATATATTAATTTCTTTTATTTGTTTTAATTTATTTTTTTTTAAACAAACAAAAGAAATTTATATATATATATATATATATATATATATATATAAGATAGAGACATGAAATTCATAGTCCAAGAGGAAGCCCAGAGATACAAGCAAATTGTAAATTTGGAGATGAAAATCTAGACTTTTTTCAATTTCCATTTATGAATATTTGTCGCAAAAACGTTGGAAATTTTCAAATCAAAATAGACATTCAGGACAAACTTATTTCCAAATTATCCTTTCTAATCTTCCAGATCGCAACAAGGCACAATAAGAGAGCATACTCAGGAACTTGGCGATGCTTTAAATCTTTGAAATTTGCAACTTTGAAAAGTGCTACTTTAAGAAAAAAAAAAAAAAGTACCCTCTTAAGTAGATCACAAATGATTAGCTCATGAAACTCCACTTGTTTTCCTCCTTGATGCATATCCCTTTTTCCTGTAGATCTTCCTACCAATGATTAGTAAACGAGGTGGCTCTTAATGCACCACCAAATGAAAATTATGGGGAAATGAATGAAATTTTATGAAAATAAAACTAAAGCAATAACTAAAAACAATCATGTAGAATTGTCTCATGCTTAACAAGATTCTGATGTCACCAAGTTGTCCTTTCATCATGATTTATATCCCTTTATTTGCATCAATAAAACTAAATAAACCACATGAATTAAATTCCTAATGCCTAATCCTTTAGCACCATCCCCGGCAACGATGCCAAAAAATGTTGGGCAATTCAATTGCTTAAATTGTCTTCATTTAATTATCAACCGTGGATACTTGTAAGCTTGTGATGATGCCAACAAAATATATGCAGAGAGGCATGTAACTCTAATATGAGAAAATTAAATTAAATCCTAACCTTTCATTCCACTTAATAAGACTTAGTTGTTGTAGGCAAGAAAACACAAGCTCCCTTACAAGAGGTCCTCTCGTGATGTTCCACAAAACCTATCAATCAAGATCATCAAGTAAACAAACATGTATTGAAATTAAATACACTTAAAAAGGCTTATTGTTGATAGCATAAAACACTAGCTCCTCATGTGAGGTCTCATAATGTTTCAAATAACCTATCAACAATCAAGATCATAAAATAATTCTAATAAAAACACAAAGCATATAAACTTATTCAAAGCATTAGAACAAGAAGAAAATGCTACTATGATCTATTTGAGTGAGCCCAATTCTCCCAAGAACAAAGTAACACATAAACTAAAGCATTCTAATTCAACTAGAGAATGGAAACTCCTGGGATGTGAAAAGAAAGCTTGATTCTTATTCCATCATAAATTGGACACAATGCTCCAAGAGTCCTCCCTTTGAAATGGAGGAGGCACCCCTATTTATACAAAAATTTAAGATAACTTAGATCCACAAATCTCTCCAAGATCCACAAATGTCTCATTTGGTTGCAACCATGTGCTCACACCTATCAAGTGATATCTCTACAAATCCTCTCACAAATCTCTCTTTTCATGATTAACTCCATCCAAGATACTTGAGTAAACTTCCAAATCTTCTTCAAATCTTCAAGGGGTTGAAGAGGACTCGAATTTGAGGCTTGATGGTCAAGTTTGACTTGATTGGAGTCTCAAATACACCTGTAAACATCATTAAACTCATCCCACTTTCATATATAAGTGTAAACATGTCATTTCCAATATTTAATCATAAATTCACTCAAAAACACTAAAATAGATGTATTGAAAAATAATATGTATAAAACCCATGTAATCATGAAAATGGTTTAATGTAAGGGTATGGGAAAGCAAAATATGGTTAAAAGTGAAGTGAAAGGTTGGTAAAAAGACGATACTTTGGCAACCCAACAACGCACTTCGCTGCAAATTAAATATGAGGGTTCATATAACAGTCTTGGTAGCGTAATTATTCAATTATGATAAATCACCGTAAGAAGTAAGTGACAATGCATAAATCAATTATATCTAATTTAAATTTGTCAAATGATATATTTTATATCAATTGATGATATATCACAAAGTGTGTCAACTTTGATTTTCAATACTATATAAATCTTATATTATATGACATTGTTGAAAATCCTTGGTGATTTGACTTCAAGTTTGACTCTCAATTCTTATATGTTATACTCCTAGATACTTCAAAGTTTCAGTGATGTTACTCTTATCTCTGAATTTTTCTACTACTACAATTGTTATCTTGAGAAAACAATAGGATATGAAAAGAGGGATTAGAGAAATGACTAACCTGAAAAAGATTGATATGGTAAAAAACAATCAATCATCAAATCCATTTCGAGTTGTAGTGTCAGTTTTTACACAGGAAGAGAACTCACTAAGCAAGAAGTCACCATTACTATGGAAGAAATCATGAATTGAACTTGTGCGGAAAGAATTCTAAAACAAGAACATAGTCAAAGAACACGCATACCTCAAGTTCAAGATATGTTTGTAGAGCCAATCCAGTGGCATTGAAGGAAGCTTCTCAATCTAGGTGTTGAAGAAAGCTTCTCAATTTGGAAGGTAAGATGTGAGTGAGCTCCTACTCTCAACACCAAAACAATTGTATTATTATTCATTTTTGTGCATGTCGGTACCAAAAACCGATGATGAGCTGGCGAGGTGGAGAGGATAGGGTTTTTGCAAGTAGAGGGTAGAATGCATAGATCAAGATCCCATTGATTTATTCACTCTTTAATCACTAACATTTCGCAGTGAAGAAAGGTTAATACAACTGCCATCAAGACCTCAAAAAATAGCTTGAACACGACCAACGATGATGTTCGAGGCAACCTGACAGCATGGCAATTCATAACTATTTGCATCGTCATCATATTACTCTATTTACTTCAATAAAGTTTATAATAAACTCAAAACTTAGTTTATATGAATTGCATTGTATCGAAGCTCTATTTAAAGACCAATTTCAATAAAGTTATAATAAACTCAGAACTTAGATTATCCAAGATAGGAAACCAAAAATAAACATTAAGAAGAGAGAAGCATGTAGTAAGACTTCAAATCTATTGTCCAATAAGATTACAAAGAATAATATTTTTTTATTATATAAAAACAAATTGATTTTACTATATGAAACAATAGATGGGGAAAAAATATATACTCAAAGGCCAAATTAATACAAAGTCAAAGATGAATGGACTTATATAGTCCAGACTCACTATACACTAGCATGAACTAATAAGGAATGAAAATGAATGAATAAGACATTAAGGTTTTACCATATATCTGGGACATTGTCTAACTATTCTACGCTTTGGCCTTTTAAATCTGGACCAATTTTATGTTGTTTAAATTGCATTTTTGAATGCATAAATGGGCACTCTGATTATACAAATTTAGTTACTAAATCTCTAAATCCAATACTTTCTCTCTGGATTTCAAGTAAAATTAAATAAAAAAACATCCCCAGAAAAAAAACCAAAACATAAAAAATTTAAACTACAATATTACAATAATATGGAAATTTAAAATTTGTTTACGGTGTCTCTTGCTCTCTTCATTCAAGCAAGTGGTCTTTTCCTATCAATATTTAATTGAGAGCTCGATCAAAGGGAAATTAAGATACTTTTTACACTCGCTCCCTCGCACGCACGACAAGAAGCAATGAAATTAATGAACAAGTCCATTTCGAAAGGTTTTCGATGGATGAGTGTGGTGAAGATTGTTAATAGAGAAAGATTTAGCTTCGCTTCTTTCCAATATGTGCCAAATAAAAAAAATATTTAAAAAACAAAATACTTAGGTGAAAGAGAATCATATAAAGATTGCGTGAAAGATAAAAAAGGAAAAAAACTATTAAAAAGAGAAAAGAGAAACATATAAAGATTAAAAAGTCACTTGTATTGAAAAGTATCTTTGATTTATATTTTTATTAATAAAATTTTGGTTATGTAAAACCATGTTTATTCTATGTATATCCTTTATTAAGACATATAATAATATAACTACGATTAGATAATGCACAATTCGACAAATTGTACACAGTTTGATGATCTTAATATCATGTTATTTGTAACAGTTTTATTTTTGAGAAAAATATTTAAAATTCACGATTATTTTTTTTTATTTTATTTTTCTAATTTTTATTTATTTATTTATTTATATGTAAGTTAGATAGTATATTAGATCTTTCTTGAAAAAAATACAGTCATGTAGTTTTTTGTGTCAATAGTGTCCAGTTGGGAAACCACTGTTGGCACGAGTTTGGGAAAAAGTGACACTTGTCCAAAAAATAAGTGGGACACTTGTCCAAAATAGAGTCTGTGTTTATCATGCCAAAATTCTACAGTGCTACGTAGGGCGACGACCTGTCTGAAAACTAATCTATGCAGGCGAAAAAAACTACAGTGCCTCGCTAAGTGAAGGTTGTCTGTAAACTGGGTTGAGATAGACATGGCTAACTTTTAAGATGAGAACTAAAAATTTAAACAGAGAAAGCATCTAAAAACCTGGACCAAACTTTCGACCTGCAAAGGCCTGGTTTTTCTTCATTTTCCCCTTATCGCGGTCTATAATTTCCTGTTGGAGATCCTGGAGAAAATACACCAAATTATCCACCCTGCTCCAACGCTCTGCATCTCGCTTCTGCAATTCCATGAGGGCCTCTTTGATGTCCTCCTGTTCTTTGGTCAGTTCTCTTAGGGAGGCCATAATTTTCCCCCGGTCCACACATTTGTCACATGTAAAACGAGGCCTGGAGAAGGGTTGGGTGGAGGGGGCGGAGGTGGCTTCATTAGATTGGTGAGGTGGGGAACCAGGAGGAGGTAGACGACATGGTGGGGAGGTGGGAGGAGGCAGACGAAGAGGTGGAGAGGGGGGTGGAGGTGCAAAGCCCAGAGAATTTCCTATGGCGTCAAACCATTCCACCCTGCAGGCATACAAATTAGAGAGAGGTGACAGGTCCTGGGGAGCTTCATGAATTGGCGCAGCAGAAGCGGGTGCTACTATGGGAGCCAATATAGGTAGGTTCGCTTCATGAAAAGGCTTGGCAGGAGCAGGAGCGAAAGGAGGAACAGCAGCTATGGGAGGAACAAGAGCGGGAGCTACGGGAGGAACAGGAGCAGGAGCTATGGGAGGAACAGGAGCAGGAGCAACAAGGGGGGTGTCGGGGTGGGGCAATTCCTTGCCTCTGGCAGCGTACCAGGTGGCTCCCCACCTTGGTTTACCTCACAGACGGGGCATGAGGAGGGGGGAGACTGTCGTTGTGTGGTGGTCACAAAGCTGAGTGACCAGAGAGCTCCTAAGATGGCGAGGGAGAGCTCTGTGTTTCGAAGGAGGGAGAATGATCTAGAGAAAATGGGGTGGGGTGCGATAACAAAGGAGGGGGAGGTCTGCGACGTGACATGTAGGTCGTCGAGCTCGTGCGAAGACGTCCATCAGGAGTGTGCGAAAGGGTGGTGTCCGAGGAGCTTGAATGTTGAGGTGACAAGCTAGGGGGGGGGCTCGTCGTACTCCACCTGGCTATTGGTCTGGCCTGGTGGCCTCCCCGTGGCTTGTCCACTTGTGTTGCCATGAAACACCCCATCCGGGGGATGAATTTTTAATTTTTAATATAATGTTATTATCACTTTATTTGTAAAACTTTTTAAAAGAAAAATATTTATAAGGCAATGATAATCTGTATTATTATTGATCAAGAGAGAATTACAACAATCAAACATCCCACACCACAAATTGATCAAACAATTACACATGTCCACATTCTATTTTTAGGTGATTTGGTTCATAATTTTGGGAAATTAATTGGCACTTTTCAATAAGATATACAACCTGCCAATGAGTAATTATTCTCGTTAATCAATAACCAATATTTTCCATATAAGAGCCATTGTTATTCAAAGATTCAATACAATAAACAATGTTTCAAAATTGGGAGTAAATAAAGATTTTTGTATGTACCACAGAAAAAAAAATATGGTATTTTTGCAGTTGTTTAAACTTTAATATGACATTGGAATGGAAATGTGATATAAATTTCTATTTTTTCATTTTAGAAAAACTCCTTTCGAAGCATCCTTTATGAACTGTTCCAAAACCTCCTTTCCCAATCTTGACCACCAAATTGTTAATTGTTGGTGTAAACTATTATCTGAGCATAAAAATATCCGGTGGGCATTTGTGAGGAATAATAATGTAAGAAATTTGTGACCACTATGAAAGAAACCACAATTTGAACAATGTGATTAGAATATGGAATATAAAAGATAAACAATCTACGTGCCATAACTTTTGCAGATTTCGTCTTTCCACTTCCATCTTGTAGTACATATCCTTCCAGGAAGAAACAATTGAGTATGATAACGTAGATGGAGATGGGTAAAACAACACGGTTAAGAAAATGGAGTTCATGATCCTCACCATCAAGAGCAATGGAAGTTGTGAACGACTTCCTTAGGAAAAATGCAATGATTGTTTCCCTTGTAAGTTATAACCATCACAGTAACGTTGATAGTAACAATTCCCTCAAGTGGCTTGATTCAAGACTCTTTTCATGGGCGTCTTGATTCAAGACTCTTTTCATAGGCTACTAGGCATTATTAAATATGGAGAGGAATCTATAACAAAAGGAAAATAATCTAAAACATAAAGATATTCAACACAAAAGGAAATTCAAAATAATAAAATCATGTAGCAAAAAAAATACATTGTTGGTTTGTTTTTTTTATATATATTTTTTATAAAGAATATATAAATATAGATATAATGATGCTCCTAAAATCAATAATACAATTGGGAAACAACTTTGCTTCTAAAACATGAAAATGCAATCCCAATATTTTTTTAACATGTAATTGGCACTATCCTAACAATTTCTCACTTCACAATTGTATCAACCAAGGTTGAATCCCCACCTTTCCCCTAAACCAAACAAATTTCCAACTCCATCCACTACCTTAGTTGAATAATGTGTCACAAGTCCTAATCTTGAGTAGAGTTACCTCATTAAACTCCACCACCTCTCTAACATAGTGGAATTTCACCATGATGTGCTTTGTCCCATGGACGAACCTTTGGAATTTTTGCCAATGCAATGTACTATGATTTTCACAATAAATTGGTACATACCTATGTTCAAGTTCAATATCTTTATATAACTAATGCAACCAAACGACTTCAGTGGACGCCTTCAAAGATGTAATGTGCTCTACTTTAGTACTGGAATGGGAAACCACTTGTTTCATCTTACTCTTCCAATTCATAACTCCTTTAAAGAATGTAAATATATACACACTCGTGGATTTTTCATTGTCCACATCACTGACCTAGTCATCATCAACAAAATCCATGCATTTAAAGCTTGTTACTTCCATCTCTTTGATAGAAAATAGTAGTCATTGGTGCCTTGTAGGTACCTAAAGATCCGTGTAGAGTTCTACAATGATATTTCCTCCATGTACACAATTACAACTCCCACTACAAGCGCAATATCTCATCTTTTGCACACCATTGCATACATAAGGCTACCAAACGCAATAACACATAACATTTTATCCATCTCCTCTTCATCTCATTTTCTCTTAGGACTCATGTTGGTCAACAAACACACTCCCACTTGAGATGGAGTGTAAGTCGATTTAGATTATCCATCCTAAAAAGCTCAAGCGTGTTTTTCACATGCTTGGTTGATAGACAACATCTTGTTTAGCGGCCCCTCATGATCCCAATTCCAAATAATACTAAAATTCGCCTAATTTATTCATGTCAAACTCATATGAAAATTAGGACTTAGGATCTATGACTAGCTACTTACAATCTTGAATCTAAATAATATCATCAACATATAATACCAAAATAATGAAGTTATTACCTTCTTGCTTGAAGTAAACACAATGGTCTATTTCACTACTTATGAACCCTTGTCCCACAACATATTTGCCAAATGATTGGTACCATAGCCTTAGGGATTGCTTCAATCCATACAATGATCTCTTCAATAAATACATTGTGTCTTCTCTTCCTTCTACCACAAATCATTTTTGGTTGTTTCATGAAGAATTTTTCTTTAAGATCACCATGAACAAAAGTTGTCTTAACATCCATTTTCTCCACTTCCAAATCATAAGCAACTATTAATGCCAATAACAACCTAATAGAGGCCATATTAGATATTGGAAAGAAGGTGTCCTCATAATCAACACTCTCTACTTGAGAATGTCCCTTTTCTATCAAACAATCCTTATACCATTTCATAGAACCATATGTGTTATACTTCTTCTTGAACACTCATTTGCATCCAATTGCATTCCTTCCTTCAAATCCTGCAAATTCCAAGTCTAATTCTATTCCAAGGCCTTCATTTCTTCCTCCATATCTTTATTCTAGTGAGAGGCATCATCACCATTAAGAACATCTTTGACATTTCTTGTCTCACCACCCATGGAAGATAAAGAAAAAAAAATAGTTGGCTCATAGCCATACTTGCTAGGCCTCTTCTACTCATGAAGAATTATATCACACCCGCTACTAACCCAACAATTTTTTTTTGTGATTCCCATTAATCCAAATGTGTGCAACATGATAAAAATGCACATGCATCTAACATGAAAATTAAAAATGTGAATGAAACTAATTAAGTATACACTCAACAACATCTAAATACTCAAAAACTTTATAATAGAATGCACCAAAAATTAACTCAACATTTAATAGAAGTAACATAATGAATAAGAACACTTATCTTTGAAATTATGCAACCAACTGCAGAAGACAAATGTTCTACCCAACCATAGACTTGTTGTTCCAATTCTCAATATCAAGTCACCCTCGAGTTGAGGTTGTGAATCCATAAGAAGAAGGTGGTTCCTAAGGATGACTATTGACCCCTCACAACAATAACATAATGAATAAGAACACTTATCTTTGCAAATATGCAACCGGTTGCAAAGAATGGATGTTCCACCCAATCATATACTTTCTACTTAAGTTATCAACAACAAGTCTCCCCCAGGATGAGGTTATGAATCCACAAGAAGAAGGTGGCTCTTAAGGCTAGCTATTGACCCCTCACAACAAGTTAATTCCTACATCCATTCCAATCCACCAGCTCTATTTCCTCTCAACCTGTAAAACCCAAGGAATGGTATTCCCTTCTCTTCCATTCATGCCTCAGGCTATCCCACTCCCCTCCAAGGATCTAGCATAGGTTGGATAGAAAATATCTCTGCTGGGGACTCTGATAATTTACAGCTACAACAAGAATTCTCATAGTAGCAACTTGCTTGCTCACTTTGCAAGTTTCTTGCAAAGAATCTTACTCATAGGCCTATAACATAATTCTCCATGAAATTATAGCTCCAACAAGATGTCTTACATTCCCACTATGGCTATTTTCTCTCCTCTAGCACTCCAAACACATTTCCTCTCTTCTACCCAACTATAAAAATTCTTATCTCTCCCCATTTGAATTTCCTTTTACCTGTGCAAGTTGACTCTCACATTCCCCAATGTTAATTGTTCTCGGCCCCATGCTCTCAATAACTATATGAGGTGAATTTTCCCACCAACCCTCTTACATGTATTCAATGATTGGGGCTTTAACACACTCAAAAGCGAAAATAGAAGGTTCATACAAAAATAATTTTAGAAAAGTGTCTTGGGATTAATAGACATGAATAATTCTCCCTTGGAACCCCTTCTCTTGTGGAAAATAACCCCCATGAATCCATCCACGTCTGTATGCATCCAATGATACATTTTATTTTATTATTTTTATATATAATGTTTACATATTACATCGCTTGGCCCACGGCCATACATCGTATTTACAATATACATTGCTAATTTCGGGATTACAAATTGGGATGTTACAAGGATCCTCAAGTTCTTCCATCGTTCAAGATGATCATTTTAAGGATCCATGTTTTCTTTTAATCATAGTCAGGGATTTTCTTCATGATGTTTTTTGTATTCTTCATCTAGTTTTTCTACATCCACCCCCTTTCACAACTACATAACTTGATCTTAAACTCCATATTGAAATTATGGAATCACCACATGTTGTACCTTTTCTATCAATACAAATTCTTCATTTTGACCTCCACAATATTTATCCTCCTAAAATATTGCATTTTGGATGTGGGTATGTCGATGCTCAAACCAAATCCACAACTTGTAGCCCTTGAATCCTTATGAATATTCAATAAAGATGCCCTTCATTAATTTCTTGTCAAATATTTTTATTTTCACCTTAGGTAAATGCATGTAAGCCTCACACCCAAAAACCATGAGATGTGAAAATAGAAGGCTGCTCTCCACTCCAAACCTCTTCCAATATCATATCACCCAAAATGGACTAGGTGACCTATTGGTCAAATAGTTTGTTGTAGCAACTACTTCAACCAAAAATATTTTTCTCAAACTAACAACCACTTTCATGCTTCGTGCTTTTTCAAACAAGGTTTCACTCAACCTCTCACTAACACCATTTTTATTAGGAGTATGTGGGGTGATATTATACCTTGCAATACCTTGATATTTGAAAAGAATCTCAAACTCATTGAGAAATACTCACCACCATAGCCGCTTCTCAAATCCCTCACCTTCTTCCCACTTTGTCTTTCAACCAAGGAAACAAAGTTCTTAAAAACTTCAAGTGTGTCACTTTTTTTCATCATGAAGAACCCATGACTTACATGATAATTCATCAATGAAAGTGATAAAATAGCGAGATCCTTCATTGGAGACTGCTTCCATAGGATAACAAATATCAAAATGCACCAACTCAAGAACCTCTTGAGTTTTGTTGCTACCCATAGAAAATTGAACCCTCTTTTGCCTTCCAAACACACATGCCCCACAAAATCAAAAGAGTCCTTTGAATCATCAATTCCTCAAATAATTTTCTTAGTGCACACCTTTCATAGGTTCTTTTCACCAAGATGTCTCATTCGTCAATTCCCTAACATCATGTTTGATGTCTTCAATGATGTTATTTATTTGTCGTTTTATGTTGGCATGGCATTGACACTACCCATGATTTGAGTATTCACATCCAACTTGTACAAAGTTACAAGATAATAAAATCAATTATAGGTAGTTCCAAGAATCCATTGATTAGTGCACATGCCATACATTAGGTATCTTCTTCATAGATCCATCTTTGTATTGGAATTTTACACTGACGTGTCTGACAATTTCATAACCAAAATTATCCCCAACAAATATTCTTCCTCCATGTGATTCTTCATAATCCACACACCACTCTGTGTGTGGAGTTATATGGAAGGAAACAATATAAATCAATCAACCATACATTATCATGGACATTGGTTAACAAACATGCCAAAGAGATATAATTGATTCCCTCATAGCTAGAATTCCTAGCAACTTAATCCTCCTTATTTTATTATTTCTCCTTCAAATGATCAACCTTGCATTCACTCTTCTTGTTCCCTCTTTGATGGTGTTGTTGATAATTGCAACTATGTGAGACATTCTCCAGCTTACAAACCTGTGAGATGTAGATCATTGCAGTTATGTGATTCTTTCTCTCAGCTTACAAACCTGAGAGAAATCCCCTAAGAACGGTACGTGGTTTCTGCCTGAGATATAGCTAGAACATAGAGATGACCTCCTCCATTCATATATTTGAGAAGAACTCCAGATGATTATCCAGTGGGAAAGGCGATCTATTGAGTTAGACGTGCCCGTGGCTGAGCACAAGTTGAATGTGTGAAATCCCAAAGTGTTGGGTGCATCGTCATGTGAACAGAAATGAAGATGATGTATTAGCCTCCTCTGAGCAGCAGAGTTGACAAGAAAAATCCAGATGATTCTCCTGTGTGAGGCAGTGGGAAAGAAGATCTGTAGAGTGGACGTCCCTGTGGACAAGCACAGGTGAACGTGTGAAGATCTGGTTCTTCTGTGTAATGCAGTGAGCCAAATATATGGACATCCCTATGGATGTGCCCCTAGTGGATGAGCACTAGTGGGTGTATCAGATACTTTACTATAGTGTACAAGAGTCATACCTGCCTGTAACCCTAATTGTAATGTAAAGGGTACACGTCGGCCCTACCTTAATGTAACTGGTAATTAATGTAAAAGATAATTAATATGGTTAATATTAATTATATTATAAGCTAAGTGAGGTTGGCCTTATTGTGCCAATATACACTTCTGTTGATAGGATTAGGTTAGTATAAGTAAAGGTAAATTCCCCTTTGAGGAAACATATCTTCCATGTGAGTTTGGAAATTTCAGCAAGTACACTTTCTTGGGATAACTGCGCACCTCTCTTGGGTGCTAGTCTTCTAGGATTTGATCACCCTCTTGTGTGCTAGGGTTTATCTTGGTGGTGAAGGTATTTCTCTTGAATAATATAGCAAAGGATTTGGCTGGGTTTTCTTCCCTTGTTGAGAAGGGTTTCCCAAGATACTTCTTGTGTTCTTGTGCATGGTGTTTTTTCTTGTGATCTTAGTTGTTGCAACATTATTGTTTATGGTTAAGTGAAATGATAAAAATGGAATGAAATTCATGCTTAACCTAGCTTATGAAAAATCAACATGGTTTCAAAGCATAGGTATTGAAAGAACCCATTGCACAAGCATCTACCAAGTCTCCTCTCACTTTTGCAGAACCGTACGACCCTCCTAAGGTTTCCAAAAAATCTGTATGACCCTCCTTTATTTGATGTTCCAGCCATTAATACTTGGACGATGAGGCTATTTTTTGCATGGGAGAGTACATCCTTCTCTATTGCACCTCCAGAGACACTCAGAGTGAATTTTCGAGAACTTTGAAATTTTGGCCCTAGGGTTTCAAGGGTTTCACAATTTTCTGTGGATTTCTGTTTTTAGGGTTTCTGCAGCTCTTTGAAGAATCCTTCAAGATTATCCATGTTCTTTTGAATTTAAAGGCTTATTGTTGGTAGTCATAAGCCCAACAAAACCTAAGGTTGCTAGCCTAGCCTAGCCATTAGGTTTTCTAGCCCAATTAACAAAGGTTTGTGAAGAATCTAAAATATGATGAACAAAGCTATTGATGAATGGAAAGAAGATGATGACAAGACAAGGAATCCAATCATCTACACAAACTCTTACATTGAAGGGCCATATTTAAAGTAGAAAGATGACAAAAGGTGACACTGTGACTATATTCTTCATGAAGATCTCAGAGGAGAGAGATCAACCATGTGCCATTTGAGAAATCATATCAACACCCTCATGTATGCACTTGTATATTTATTATTTGCATCATTTTCATGAGGGTAATTGCAGGAGGAAGGAATATTTTGTTGAAGTCATAGATCCAGAGGGATCTCAATTCATTCAGAGGAACAACACACTGGAAGTGAAGATTCTAGGTTTGATTATTGTAATTGTCATTCCTCTAACCTATATTTCTAAAGGTTGCTATATTACAAGTAGGTGTTGTAGCTGTGACAACAATCCTTAAATTGTTTTGATCCTAGAGATGTGCTCATTATTCTCCTTTAGGAGATATTCTTGTTTTGGTTCCTCTTGTTTTATTGTTCCAAGACAGGTTAAGAACAAATGAAGATGCGTATCCTTCAGAGGGAGTCAAAAATATTTGAGAAAGAGGAAGAATAGAACCATCATTGAGACAACCAGTGCAATAATGCATGATCAGAATCCTTCTAGGATTCCATGGGCAAAAGCATGCATGACATAGTATATGTTCTGAACAAGAGTCTTCACCAGACTTTGAAAAACATAACTCCCGAAGAAGTCTTCACCGAAATGAAGCCTGAGATTGAAAACTTCAGGTTAGTTGGGTGCCCAGTGTATTTTCATGTACCCAAAGAGAAAAAGTCCAAGCTATATCCTTCAGGAAGAAAGGATACGTTTATGGGATAACAGTGAATCTTCAAAGGCATTCCAGATCGACATCCCTGGTCAGAGACAGATTGAGACAAACAAAGATGTTGTCCTTGAAGAAGAGATAACCTTTTCAAAGATCCATAGAATCTCATATGGAGATTGTCAGTGAGACAATGCCTTCTCCCCCTTTCAGTAGTTCAAAGGGAGACAAACATTATTCCAGCTAATCTAGTTGCTCCAGTTGATATATTCAGAGATATTGCAATAGGGCATAAAAGGTCTACCTAGACTCACTCTGCAAGAGGCAAAGAAACATACAAGCCTCTCAAGGCACATCTCGAGAAAGGAAAAGATATTTTCAAGCCATCATTCATTCATGAGCCACTTCATTAATGCTAAGACTCCTTGTCTTAGAGAAGAAACAAAAGAACATGTATGGAAAGATGCCATAACAAAAGAATACCACTATATCTTAAAGAATGATGTATAAGATATTATTCAGGGACTAGAAGGGAAGTCTGTGGTAACATCCAAGTGGATCTATAAGATCAAGCATGCAGCTGATGGAAGTGTCAAGAAATACGAAACAGGATCTATATCCAAAGGTTTCTCACAAACAGAGGGAGTAGTCTATGATGAGACACTTGATCGAGTAAACCATATACACTTCCATCCGTACTACCATCCATGAGTTGGAAACTATATCAAATAGATATATTATTGATTATTTTGGATTTCATCAAGAAATTTGTTGATCCAAACCTATATTATTACGGTGTTGGTGATGAGAGCTTGATTTTGATGACTTATTCAGAAAGCCTTGTTGTTGGATACAAGTAATCCTTGATTTTTGAATTCAAGATGAAGAATCTAAGTATGATGCACTACTTCTTGGGACAAGAAGTATGACAAAGGGCCGATGAGATTTTCCTGAGTCAAGGAAAATATACAGTGAAAATATTAAAGGAGTTCAGTATGACAAGAATGCAAAATCCACTGTGATGAATTTAAAGAAAAATATTGATGATGATTCAGACGAGATTGATCCACAACTAATTGGATCACTGATGTATCTGGTTAACATCAGACTTGATTCATGCCATGCAGTGAATGTGCTTAGTCATGTCATGAGTCAACCGAGACAGACTCACTAGACAACAAAAAAACATGTATTGAGATATATACAAGGCACAGTTGGATATGGCCTGAGATATGCCTCCAGTGTGAACTTGAGTTTGCAAGATATTCCGATTCATATTAAGTAGAAATTACAGTGGACCGGAAGAGCACATCCGATTGATGTTCTACCGTGAAGTTTTCCATGGTTTCCTAATGTAGCAGGAAACAAAACTTGGTGGCCTTGAGTACCACAAAGGAAAATTATATAGCATCAAGTGTGCGAAGCAATCTAGCTTCACAAGATTCTGACAGATTTACTTGACCATGAGATGGATCCTATGATGATAACCAAGAGCCGTGTGTAAAGCTCCTTAAGAACCTAGTGTTTCCTGATGAATCAAAACATGATGAGATGAAATATCCTTATATCAAAGATATGATGCAAAGGAAAATCATACACATACAGTACCTTCCTACACATAAGCAGATTGCAGATATCTTTACCAAACTAACCTGGTGAAGAATGCCTTCCTAGTTGAGAGGGAGTATTGATGACTCCAAACAAGACAAAATTCATAGTACATCCATGTGAGACTTGGCATGATGAAGAATGCCTCCCTAGCTGAGAGGGAGTGTTGATGATTGCAGCTATGTGATACATTCTCCAGCTTACAAACCTGTGAGATGTGGATCATTGCAGCTATGTGAGTCTTTGTCTTAGCTTACAAACCTGAGAGAAAGCCCCTAAGAAGGGTATGTGGTTCCTTCCTGAGACAGAGCTGGAATGTAGAGATGACCTCCTCCATTCAGAGAGTTGAGAAGAACTCCAGATGATTATCCAGTGGAAAAGGCGATTTGTTGAGTTAGACGTGCATGTGGCTGAGCACAAGGTGAACGTGTGAAATCCCAAAGTGTTGGGTGCATCGTAATGTGAACATAAATGAAGATGATGTATTAACCTCCTCTGAGCAGCAAAGTTGACGAGAAAAATCCAGAGGATTCTCCTGTGTGAGGCAGTGGGAAAGAAGATCTATAGAGTGGGCATGTCTGTGGACGAGCATAGGTGAACGTGTAAAGATCTAGTTCTTCTGTGTAATGCAGTGAACCACAGATATGGACATCCCTATGGATGTGCCCCTAGTGGATGAGCACTAGTGGGTGTATCATATCCTTTTCTATATTGTACAAGAGTCAGACCTGCCTGTAACCTTAATTGTAATGTATAGGGTACATGTCGACCCTAACTTAATGTAATTGGTATTTAATGTAAAAGATAATTAATCTGGTTAATATTAATTATATTATAAGATAAGTGAGGTTGGCCCTGTTGTGCCAATAGAAACTTCTGTTGACAGGATTAGGTTAGTATAAGTAAAGGTAAATTCCCCTTTGAGGAAACATATCTTCCATGTGAGTTTGGAAATTTTAGCAAGTACACTTTCTTGGGATAAGTGTGCACCTCTCTTGGGTGCTAGTCTTCTAGGGTTTGAGCACCCTCTTGTGTGCTAGGGTTTATATTGGTGGTGAAGGTCTTTCTCTTGAAGAATATAGCAAAGGATTTGGCTGGGTTTTCTTCCCTTGTTGAGAAGGGTTTCCTAGGATACTTCTTGTGTTCTTGTGCATGGTGTTTCTTCTTGTGATCTTGGTTG